>CAMAOD020000242.1:27500-122500 GCA_945859595.2 Megachile willughbiella
TACAATAGCAAAGAAATGTAAAAAAAAAAAACAAGAAAGAAGAAAGAATACAAAAAAAATGTACAGATAGTATAAAAAGAATAGAAGAAGAATACGAAATAAGCAAAGAAAAAGTAATAATACAAAATAAAATGTAAAGTGCAATGTCGCAACAAAACTATGATATCCATAACTGGTTAATTGTATGAATGATGGGGAAATCCATGGTACACGAAGTCTCTCAGTTTGATATAGTATACACAGGCAAAATAATTCTTATTAGACGCAGCAATAGACGCAGGTATAATATGTCTCATATGCATAATATTATAATACTTATATCTAAATGCAATCCTACTTCTAAACTCTCTCTCTATTTTTACAATTTCTCAGTTGTTACTACCAGTTAATAAGTCATATTTAGTTTAATTATAAGCAATGTATTCCAATTATCGTCCTTATTTAAATTTAGTGGTCTCTTTAAGATATCTTTGTAATCTCTAACTAAATTTATATATATATTATAAGACGAATCGTGTTACAATTCAACAGAACAATATTCTCGGGTAATGTGTAACTCGCATTTGTATTATATTTATTCTGATCCCTACTAATTTTATATTAATCTATAATATTACTATATTTTCTATTCCAGGCTCTACTGCTATCCGGTACTTCGCGTCATAAAAATTCAGAGGTAAGTGCTATATTAAAGTATCAAATTCTTTTACTATTACTAATTAAATTTTTCTTTACTCTGTTTCAGGTGCTGTTTCCGTCGCCAATACTGTGACTGCCTACGAGTCCACTCGACGTAAGGATTAATTTAATAATCTTCCATATTTATTAACCCCTTCCTTTTTTTTTATTTATCTTTTTGTATCGTGTATGTTCTTGTTTCTATTAAGTTTATACTAATCTATATTATTACTGTTTTTTCTATTTCAGGAACTACTGCTGCCCTATACATCCTGTCATGATGAATTACAGGTGGGTGCTGTATTTAAACTACCGAGTTCTAGTACTATAACTAATTAAATTTTTCTTTATTCTGTTTTAGCTGCGATTTCTGTCATCAACACTCAGTCTGCCTAGGAGTCATTTCAACGTAAGTAATAAATTAATAATCTTCCATCTTTATTAATATTTTTCATCCATCTTTTCTTTTTATTTCTTTATTCTAGGAGTACTAATAACTAGTCTGTCTTCTCCGAAATGGCCATAGGTAATGCATCTGCACAGTTGTCATTTTATTAAATTTCACAAAGTTCAAGTAAGATCCTAAGAGGACTCTGGTAGTAATTCGTCTTAACAATGATTTCGAAATGCCTATATTTTCTAGGAACTGTTGAGATTGACTAGACCAGTTGCCTCTCCACGAAATGGTTGCTGTTGACACAGTAAGTCTATTTCTGTTTATATTCAGTGTGCGTGTTAGGTAATTAATTAAATCTATATTATCCTGATACTATTTCTTCTTTTTCTCGTGAGCTGCATTTAGATTTCTATTGCCAGACACGATTTGCACATCGATTATTGATGCACATCCATCTTTGAGTATTACGATATCCGGCTTCCTAATACCTTCCTTCGTGGGTGTCTTTGGTTCTTTCAGAACATAAAAACCTCTACTATTGAAATAATTTACCAATTTATTAACTATATTATCGTGTCTCATTATCCTTCCACCGTGGATTCTGTAACATTCCTGTATTATGTATGCTGTTGTTTCCTGTGCATAACATCCCGCTCTACATAGAGTATTTTGAGTATTTCTCCGATTACCCCTCGACGTTCTCATCAGAGATAGAGGTGCATTAATTCTCACAGCGTGGTATTTAATCCAATCACAAGATGGAATAGTAACCCTTTCACCAATTACCCAATTGTGTGAGGATCGTGGATTCGCAGATTCCTTTAATTCATAACTATCGGTTTGCTTATATGAATTATTGCTGCATTTAGTGTCGTCGTTAGCAAGTAGCTTAGCCCAGTTGAATGATTTTTTCATAGTTTCTGTACTTGTAAGTTTTCGTATAAATAGCCACGGGGAATTTGCCAACGCATCAATTCTTCTAACAATTAGATTTGGTATTTTAGTAAACAATAGCATTATTCATAAGCCTCCATTCTTAATACTCGCTTGAAAATAAGCGATTGGGACATTGTGCGGAAGATGTACCCAATTTCTTATGTACCTCCTCACTAACCTATCTATTTTTTTTCAGGTTAACACAATTGACTTTTCCAAGGACCAGCTGGTGTAAGAGTCGCGGGAGCAGGTAAGTTCTAAGTATAACCATTCTTTGCTGGGGTTTTAAAGGCGCTTTAGTGACTTTATCCAAATATTCTTGCAGACAGACAACTTGTTTTGTGAACCCTCTAGGCGAATATGTAACCCGAAGGTGTTGCAAAGTATCTATAACTCTTAGCTGTGCTATAGGTGAGTCTTTGATGCTAAATATTTTTCTTTCTATCACTTTAACTTTCTTGTCTTTTCCAGATGGAATTAACGAGAGACACTTACATTTCATTGGGACGAGGTCATCGGCGAAGGCTAGCGCGTTAGTAACAGATTCCAACATTTCTACTCCAATAGTATCAGGTACCAATTTTATGATTTTATCCATTACTGTATTTGATATGAGTGACGAAAGGGGGACCCTTGTCTGACTCCTTGTTGCGGATGAATTATTTCAGAATTTTGGTTGTTTTTTTCTATGTACAGTTCGGCATTTTTATATAAGTATTCAATATATTTTAGAATATCGTGTGGTAAACCTTTCTGCTTTAACGTGTAAAAAATCGATTTATGCGATATAGAATCAAAAACTTTTCTTATATCCAAAAATACCATATGAAGTTGTTTTTTCTTGCACCATGCGTAGTCAATTAATGTCGATAATATATAAGTTATCTCTGCAATTCCATCAGCTCTTATGAAACCACGCTGTCTACTTTCAGGTTTTAAAGGCATATATAATCTATTTGCAAGTACTTTATGGAAATGCCTGATTATTACAGATGATATAGATATTGGCCGATAATTCGCTGGGTTCTGCTTCTCATTATCTTTCGGATTCAATACAGTTCTGGCTCTCGCCCATACCGCTGGTATTTTTGCAGAAAATAGAATTATATTTATTATAATCGCTTTTATTTTATTAGGTACTTTATTGATCCAGATTCTTGTTTGTAATCCATCTGCTCCTTTTGCTGTATCGAGTTTAGGCTAAAATTTCTTAATTTCATCAGTTGTAATTTCTTTCAATATATTACTATGTGTTAGAGGGACTAATTGTGTATCGTCTATGTCGGTATTTATGTTATGTTTTCCGAAAATAGGTTTCCAATGTTTAACCAGATGTTTAAGAGGTAATTGTCCTGTATCATCAATTTCACCATCGAAGATTAGATTTGCAGCTTTAGTTATATTTTTCTTCCATTTATTTTGTATTCTGGCATATTCCATTTTGCGCTTGCTTTTATTAGGAATTTTTCGTGTAGAATCAATGTTCTGTCTAGACTTATAATTAATAGTTTTATTCTGATTTGCAGGTAAATTAAAGTTCGCTCTAAACCATTGCATTAAGTGTGCTGATGGATCACTCCGTTGCCGCACATCTTCTACAGGGTATCCAAGTATATATTTCGCCGAATCTTCACATTCATCGGATCTCAAATATCTTAGCACTTCGTTTAGCCACTGTAAATTTGACTCTTGTTGGTAAGTATTGCTATGGGGCGTAGATGGTATATTTCCATTAATTTATATTACTTCTCCTTCTGCAGGTGGACGGCAATGAGGTAGAGTATCATAATTGTTTGTGAGCGATGGATCAACTAACGTTCCTCTATTAGCAGTAGTCAGATAAGTATTTATGTTATTGTTTTGTGGTGGTGTAATTGTACGTGTCTTATTTAATTCATCGACATTTATTTGTTCCAAGTTGCTAATGATGTTACATCGAATCTCTTTATATTTATTAGTCTTCCGCAATGCTTTAATTGTTTCAACGGACCTTGGGAGAAATAATTCAACATTTTCATGTAAGTATTCATTAATTCTTGTTTTAATTTCAGGTGGTGCACGATACTCAACAGCGGCTATTCTTTTCATATCTTCATTTTGCCATCTATGTTTTCTTCAGTCGAATACTATTTCATCATTAGTTATTTCTCTATGCTTAGCTGTTCTATGTACACCAAGTCCGCGAAAGGAATTAAATTCTTTGCTACAAACGTTACATTTAAATTTCCTTATTTCCTGTCTTGTTAGTTGCGAGCTACTCATTGAAACCATAGATGAGGATGGAAAGGTATGCGGTGATGTAGATCTACTGGATGGTGACATCGAGATACCGCCATTATTTGTATTATCAATTTCATTAAAATTACCAGTGGAAGTTGCTCTTACAGAAGCAGTAGGACTTCTTTATTGGTTATCGCAGGATGGAAAATTGCGGCCGGAATGATTCGAATTAATGTCCAGTAGGGTCTGTTGAGGCTCCGGCAGGTTGTCAAGCCTTCCAACAGGACATGATGGACCATGTCTCTCCACAGCAACGCTTAGTATTCAATGCTCCTCACCAAGTCGTTTCTTTTCTTTGTTTGAATAGGACACACGTCTATATCCAGTGCTGAATGCTTACTTTGAATCAATCCTTGTCATTCACAGTTAATACATTTGAGGTTATCCTTTTAATTGCACTATAAACGTGATTTGTTAATTTTTGGTGTGCCCCACGTTGGTGACCACTTTTGAAAACGTTATAATTATACTTTTGGTGAATCTTATCAGGTTTATGCCCAGGTTGGGCGTATATGTGTAAATGAAAACTAAGTTAGTATAATTCAAGTTCGACTAAGGGTTTTTATTGGAGGGATTCGGGCCACCAGGTACTTAATAGCGGAGTGGTCTGTTGGTCGTTGAAGAAAGTTAGACACAATTGATATAATAATAAATACTAAGGAAAATATATTCTGTAAAATCAATTTCGTTACATGAAATTCGAAATAAAGTAACACGCACACTATGCTTAACACAGTATAGAAATCGTCAGTTCAGTATAGAATGACCATGTTATTTAATGAACAAATACGAAAATATTAGGTTGTCCGGAAAGTCCTTTTCGTTCTTTTAATAGGTGTTATGTTTAAAATATTTTGCGTTCTGTGTACTATTCTTGAATAATATATAATCCGTTCTGTTCTACCACCTTGAACAATTAACGGTGAAGTGATCTGGTTGTTTGTTTACTTAAACACAACAAGGTAAAGCTTCGAGCGACAAACGCGAAAAGAACTTTCCGGACAACCTAATACCTTTTATATCAAATTTAAAGAATTTGAATAGATTAACGCGCACTGGCACGTGAAAAAGTAATTGAACTTTATAAGAGAAATAAACGGGTAGTGTGATTCTCTTGTTGGAGTCAAAATCTCGGTGGAAAGTACGATTGAAGACCGTCGTAGCACCTTTTACTCTCGGCCGATAAATCGGGGGAGTTGTTCCGGTGGAGACACGCACAAAGTCAAGACCACGTTGAAACCCCTAAGACCTTGTCAAGAGGAATGTTGTTGGACTCAAGACTACTTCCGATGCCGGACACCTGATTCTAACAGTGCTAATCTGATCGTATTGTTCGCGACGCGTGTTGTACAGAAACACTCAGATCGACTTTGTCGAATAATTCGGGAAAAGTCAAGTGGTGTCTGTACTATGGAGTTCATACACCGATCGAGAACAACCAGAAGATGACGGCAGGCACAATATGTGGGCTAAGCGACACTTCCGTTACCCAATTTGAGTATGAACTATGTTCGAGCAAATTTACTTCCAAACAGTGAGACAGCAGTACCACACGGTCGTGTCCACGTCTTCACAAAGGCATTTGAGTACAACCAAGGAGTGGCGGCAGGGCACTTTCGTGAGCTGAGCGATACTCTGGTTGCTCAAACGAGTCTGTGAGCCGTGCCCCGATCAAATGTGGCAGAAACCATCCAATTCCACACCTGCGAGACTACCTCTCACAGGGGCACACAGGTACAATTAGAAGATGCGGCGGGACACTTTACGTGGGCCGAGCGACACTTCAATTGCCTGTATGAGCCTGGGAGCTGTACCACGGCAAAATGTATAACTAGAGAATCTCAGTCGCTATCTACAACTGTGGGATTGCCGTCGATGATTACTTTTGAAAATTGACTCACAAACAACAAGTACTCACCGTCTCCTTCTATTCAGCGAACTTTATACTTAAACGACTTTAGAAATTGACTTTATTATGATCAAAATTCTCGTTTTGACAACTACGCTGTACGCGACCAAAAGGGCTTTTCATACTCGTAATCTAGTAGTGCCACAGTTCGGTTTGAACTTGTGACTCCTCGGTTTGAGACGCGTATGCGTCGAGGGTAGATAGCCGGTTTGTCTATCTTATCACGTCAGTTTGACCTCCGGATCGCGTACCGTTTTCGCTGAATAGATTTAGAGAGATCCTTATAGGTTCAGTTCCAGACGTAGAGTGTCGAAATTGATCCTCGCATCGACCTCCTTCGATCGCTATCGAGAGGAGACCGATGCGCACGCATAATTACCCTGAAGTGGGGTAAATACTCTAAGTATGTACCCCCGCGACTATGATCATGACATGTGCCTGGAGTAGGGATATCCCTTACCACTGAAATAGATAAACACAAAGGGTGTACTATTAATTATGTAACCTGCACGGTTACAGCACTCTCTCGAGTCATGTTCTGCACTACAATGGCCACAACTTGGTTTGGTCGCTGTACAATTCTTGGCTAAATGATGAAATTTCATGCAGTTAAAACGTTGCAGTACTTTTAGATGTTCTTCTATCCTACCTACATGATTCGTAATTTATATAGTTTTCCGTAGGTTAATAATTTATTTCTAGTCGCTGGAGAAACTTCGATTAACACATTCTTGCTTCTTCTATCTTTAGTAGTAAATTCAGTTAAAACTCTTACTTCTGAATTTTCAGAATCCATACGTGTCGCATCTTTTATGACGTTCTCAATATCCGCAAAGGGAATGTTTGTAGGAAAATCTCGAATCATCTTTGTCGGTTTCAATTTCGTTTTTCCTTTAATCATTAGACCTGCACTTTTTAGTTCGCAAGACTCACGTAATTTGTCCAAATTTATAGTTTTAGCTATGATTCTAACGCCTAGAGAGTTTAAAGTAACCAAATGGTTGACTCGTAAATTAAATACATACGGATTAATGACTTCTTTTAGAGCTTTTTTTATATCCGATACAGAGTTATATTTCTTAGGGTTCTTTTCGGTGGGTACTACGAAAAATTCTATAGTGCCGCTAGGACATATATGTGATTCCCCAGTTCTAGTTTTTACAGTAATTATTTTACTAGTTACCGCAGCGTACGATTTAGTAGGACCATGAATTGATGCTTGAACAACGTCATGAACTTTACTCACTGCATCTTTAACTTTATTACATACAGAATTTGTTATATTACTTTTGAAATTCTCTTGCATTACGTTTGTTTTTTTCAGTTAGATTATTTATTTGTTGTTGAACTGTATTCAAAATTTCTGTTCTAATAGTTTCTTGCATATCCTGAATAATCGTCCGCTTTAGTTCCTTGATATTGGCATTAATATTTACATAAAATGTTTTAGTGGCAAAATTACTATTCTCTTTAATAACACTGTCCAGTAGTTGTTCTCTCAAGAGTTCAAAGTCCTTGTACCTAGACGCTATCTGCACATATGCCCTAGCAACCTTATTGTACGCCTAATATAAGTAATTGATAGCACCATCAATCGCTTGTGTTCTATTCTTAGGTTCTTTCGCAGGCATTGAAACTTTAGTGTTATATAGATGTCCCTGAATTTCTAAGTCTATAGTATCTAAAAAACTTAATTATAATGGAAGTTCGAATTTCTTATTTCTATGTACGCTCGGAGATTCTTTAGAACTGCTTGATGACGTGGCAGCCGGTGAAGAAAGAGGCCTTCGCTTTTTTCCTTTGACAACAGTTGATGTCGCTCCTGTTAACGACTGCTGTAAATATGTTTCCTCTTTTCTTTTCCGTTTAAGTGCTTCCATCTCCTTCTATTATGCTTTTTCCACTTCTTATTAGCTATTAAAAATAAAATGTATATTAATAATTTTATACGGTAGTTTTGATTTTATAACTAGAATTAATTTCTGATCGTGTCTTTATAATATATCAATTATATTAAAGAAAATATCTTAATTTCGCCATTCGATAATGACTAATTAATCTATTTTTGTTTCTAGGTATTAGTATTCCTTGTTTGTATTTCTGGGACACCCGGTATGTAGGCCTCCGAGTACGGTGCTCATCGACGAACCACAAAACGAATCAAACTATAGGCTCAACAAGCTTCTGTAATAAATCTTAGTTAAGTACTTATTCTCATTTATTGCTTAAAATTAGTTCTAAATGATAAATAATTAGTTAATTAGGTAACGCTCCTTATCTTCATTTTCAGGTCGCCCAGTATGCAGCTACGATCAGATAAGAGCTGGTACGCTGCCATCTATCGACTGCGCCGAAATCAGAGTGGGCCCATCTGTTGGACGTCACTGGAATAAATGAACTGCTCACTTGACGATTTTGGCTTTATATTCCACTGTTCCTCTAGAATAAATTTTTACAAAATCAATGCCAGAATATTAGGTTGATAGGAGACTTTCAAAGAAAGATAGAAAAAATTCCCAGAAAAATCGAATTAGAAATTTTCAGTTTCTGTGGGCCCCTTTAGGCACCCTGATGATACGATCCACAGCGCGCCCCAAGAATGTCACTTTCAAGATACGGCACTGAGGTCTTTCACAATATGGCGACGCATCGAACACGTGTGTTGATAATTATTCAATTAAAAATATCTCAGTAGTCCCTTGGCTTAGTACTATAATAGTTATATCAGATGACGCAGAAAAAATTCACAGACACAACGATATTAGTCACTTCTTTCAAACTGTTGTTTTGCCTTCATTTTTAGTCACACAAAATCTCAGCCCCAAACACGTGCTCGCACAGCCACTAAAATCACTTATTGCCTGTTTTTATTTAATCCTTTCACTTATCACCAAAGATTTCTATATCACTCTGTTCAGTTCTCTTAGCACTTCATGTTAATACTATTTTTTATATCGTCACTGGTTTTTTACCACTAATTTTTCCATTTGACTACGGAGCACTCGTGAACACGTGATACCGCCGCCATTAAGAGAGGCATAGTTACTCCCGCTGTTTACCTGCACTTAATTGAATTTCTTCTCGTTGACATTCAAAGCACTGGGCACAAATCACATTGCGTCATCACCCTTGACGGCCATCGCAATGCTTGGTTTTAATCAGACAGTCGGATCCCCCTAGTCCGTGCCAGTTCTGAGCTAAGCATTGAATGGCGGCCGAAGAGGCGAAAAGGAAGGCTGAAGCCGTCACAAGAAGCCTCGCAGCAAGGAAGATCCGTTGGCGGCCAAGGCACGGGACCGAGTTCGGATCCCGGGACGCGACACGAAGTCGCCAACCGTTCACCTTGCCCAGGCCCCGCACGTCAGCCAGGCCAACTTCCCAACCAAGCCCGACACGCCCCGCTCCTCAGAGCCAATACTTATTCCGAAGTTACGGATCCAATTTGCCGACTTCACTTACCTACATTAATCTATCGACTAGAGGCTCTTCACCTTGAAGACCTATTGCGGATATGGGTACAAACCGGCGCGATACCTCCACGTGACCCTCTCCTGGATTTTCAAGGTCCGAGGGGAAGATCCAGACACCGCCGCAACTGCGGTGCTCTTCGCGTTCCAAACCCTATCTCCCTGCTAGACGTTTCCAGGGTACTCGAACGCTTATACAGAAAAGGAAACTCTTCCGAGATCTCCCGACGGCGTCTCCAGATCACTTTGGGTTACTCCGACGAACACTCTTACGAGGGCCCGATTGGTACGCGGTTCCGTTGCCGGGTTCCGAAATAGGAACCGGATTCCCTTTCGCCCGATGGGTGTGTTTCTTCCCAAATCATGCAAAAAAAATAAACAACGACGCGTCTACGACGCAACGACGACACGACTTGCGTTCGTCAGTTCATCAGATTTAACCAAGCAAAAGATAAAATAAAACGCTTTCAAGCATTCTACATCGTCGGAACACATCGAGAAGAATTCATCGATCCGACCCGCGACCATTTTTTTTCGGCGTTCGACAGGTTTGTTTGTAATTTATCATAAAAATGGTCATATCGTTCGAGCGAAGCATTAGGACACTAAAACGACGGTGACGTAAAATAATATTTAACTGCAATTTTTTCTTTGACTTTGTTGCATTTGCGCGCGTACGTGCGTGCGAGCGTACGTGTGTTTTTCATTTGCGTTCGACAAGCGTGAATTTTAGGACACCTCATCAATATTAGATGTCTCTTAGGCCTTAGGAACGACTGACTTGTGTGCAACGGCTGTTCACACGAAACCCTTCTCCACGTCAGTCCTCCAGGGCCTCGCTGGAGTATTTGCTACTACCACTAAGATCTGCACCGACGGTGACGTATCATGGTCCAGAGAAAGCGTTAAAGGGATAGAACTCCCATTTTTAACGTGCCTGGGTATACCTTCGTCGTGTATTTTATCGTTCGATGAAACACGAGCGCACAAAAGGAGGAATAAAAAAAAAGAAAGAGGCCACGAGGACGTCGTTGCCCCAATTTCTGTTTTCGAGCGCTTCGAGATCGGTCTTCGGTGTAAATGTTGTTCATTTGCGTTCGTGTTCGGGATATTCAAAATTGTCGTTTGTCTTTATCGTAACGTCTCGAACATTCTAGAGTCCTGCCTGTATATGTAAACATGTTTACATCAGGCAGGAGCAGTTTAGTCACAATCGAATCATCCTAGCCAACCGAAGTGTGTATCAGTGTGCAAAATATAATTTCCGTTAAATGTTTTAAATGTATATGCCTCTCAATAAACGAATATACGTTTTTCTTGTTTTCACTTACCGCGTATATTGCTATCTATAAATAACCTCAACAGGTTATGGGCCCAGAAAACGCGAAATAAAATCGAAAAACGTAATTGCGAAAAGTGGTAGTGCGCGAGAATAAGCTGGAAGACGGCTTACTGTACTCGCAACACGAAATGGCGTCCACAATTAAAATTGACCAACTGACAGAAGAAAATTATGATGAATGGAAAATTCAGATGATGGCCATTCTGAGGAAGAATGATCTGTGGGGGTATGTCACTGGAGAAATTCCGAGACCCGTAGCTGGGGACAAGTTGGTGGAGTCGATCGTCAACAATGGAAAAGCGCAATCAGACCTCGTTCTACACATGAGAGGAAAAGAGCTGAAATTGTGTGCGCGTTTGGGATCAGCTAAAGCGATATGGGACAAACTCCAAGAAACCTTCGAGTCAAGCGGAGCAATGAGACGGTCAGCGTTAATGAAGAAATGCGTAACCATGAAAATGCACAAAGGTGACGACTTGAGGAAACATGTCACCGAATTTTGCGATACATCAGCTAAATTAAGCGACATTGGAATAGATGTTTCTGATGAAATGTTGGTAACACTATTAATGCACAGTTTACCTGAATCCTTTGCAATGTTCAAGGAATCTATAGAGTCGCAAGAGAAATTGCCTACATTGGACGCGCTGAAAATCAGGCTATATGAACGTCTTCAAAGGCAAAGGTTGGACGGTGAGAATTCCCAAAACGCGTTATATTCGAGAAGATCGAATACGGGTTACCGAGGATCAAGCTATCAAAACAATAACAAATTCAGGAGGCCTGACCTGAACCAAACACCAAGACGAAGAGTCAAGTGTCATAGGTGCGAGAAAGAAGGACATATAGCTCAAGAATGCAGGGCCAAGTATCCAGCACAATCAAAACCAAGACCTCAGTATTCGGAGCATAGCGAAGCCTCAAGCTCAAAGGGTCAATCAGGCAAACAAAATACAATGCTAGGCACATCCGAAGAGGGTATATACGCTATGCCGAGCAGCGAGTGGTGTATTGATAGTGGAAGCACCAGCCTAATGTGCAACCAAAAGTACAGTTTCGAGAAATTCACACACACAAACTCTGAATTAACGTTGGCGAATCATGAGAGTACGCGCATCACAGGAACGGGAAACGTTCGGTTAATAGTTAATGCTAATGGTGATCGTGAAATCAATTTTGAGAACGTGTTATATGTGTCAGACTTGCGAACAAATTTATTATCAGTGTCTAAAGCCACTGATCACGGTTTTGAAGTTACTTTCCGCAAAAATTACGCGATTGTGACTAAAAATAATTAAGTTTTTCTACGTGCTGATCGCCGCGGGGACTTATATTTTGTAGAAAAAGGTGAAAATTGTGCGAAAAAAGTGGTTTCGAGCAAGAAAGACATTGACATTTGGCATGAGAAGTTGGGCCATCTCAATGAACGTGCTATCAAACTCATGGCTAAAAATAACTCCGTACACGGTCTTATAATCAACGATAATGAAAAATTGTCAGAGTGTGAAATATGCATTTGTAACGATTCTGGAGCTATACACAGAAATTTTACAGCGCTCGTGAGGTAAAGAGCGGTATTTACCTACTGAACGACTCGTCTTGCAATAACTAATCTAAAGAATGTGGGATTCGTGTGGTGTGCGGTTAAGGAGTGAAATCCACAGGTCAATACCTTTGAATAAGCAGGTTTATACAATGAAATAATAATGATGATTAACAATTAACAAAATAAGAAAATAAGAAAAGTGTGTGCAATATAAACTAATATAATGAACAATTAAATCAAAAGAACTAAATAGGTATTGTCGTATAATGAACTCTATAAATTAGATACTTCGCTATTTGTAGTATTAGAAGAATATAATAGAATCGCTACGTTTGGCTATTTAGCTTGAAGTCCTATAAATTGAATTTCAGCCAAGGCTACCTCGACTATGCTTTTACAATATTAATAAGACTCGAAACGCAGTTGCAAAATGTAACAAAATTAATATGTTTGAAATTCGGCGCTATTAAAAATCCTACCTAGGTCTGATTCTTTTCCGGAAGTCGCCTAAATTCGCTTTTACAATATTTATGCAATTACTACTTTAAATCGATTTCCCGACGCGGTGTAGTCGACTACGTGTATTACGCTGGAGACAGAACAATAATCTTTAATGAATTAATTTAACTTGATTCAAGATCCTAAGATTGATACGAAGTTAATATATTTCTATCGGAACAGTTACTCTTTTAATTTGTGACTCGACAACTAATTGTTCATGGCACTTTTGCTAGATCATACACTGACACCAAAAACCAGATCGCTTAATAGGGGAGCCTGCTGTTCACTGGCTACTAAACGACCCAACGATCCAGAGATAGATGAACAATATACGTCTAACAGTGAGCAAATTAAAATTGACTCTAATTATAAATTCGTAATTTCTTGACCATTAAATTGCCCAGAGCTAACTCCGAGAATCTAACGGCGCGGTTAGTAATTGACAAGAATTATAATATGTCTTTGAGTAGCTGAGAGCCCCTGTTTGATGTCTCAACCTTTCTTGGCGCTGAGTATAGCACTCTCCTGACGAAGTTTCAGAAACAAGACCGCTTGAATCGTGAGCCCGCGTTAGCTGGCTACTGAAGGATCTAACGATCAAGTATCCGAATGGCGTATACCCGCTCTTCCAATCGAGAGTTAAGAATCGCATCGGCTCTGTCCAGCGAAAACTGTTCCGCGTTAATTTATCTAATGCTCGTACTTAACTCGACTTCGAAAATCGTTCTGCTCTGCCTCTAGGCTGGTTTCGCTCGGCCTTTTATATTCGAGATTCCCCCTCCCCGGTTTCGAGATTATGACATGTATAATTTGCGTACAATTTACATATAATTCGTAATTAAACGCTAATTAACAAAGTAAATGATTTTCTAACATTGCCAATAGTGTTTTCTGAAAAATAGTTAATGTTTTTAATACAAAAATAATTAATTAATAGCATATTAACGAAAAATGCACTTTCTGTCCTTTTCTACATTTTACGCACGTACGCCAGTAAGGACCTGAACTATATGTCGAAGCATACGATGCTTCGGAATATTCCATAGATCACGATTTCAATTTATTATTTGTCTGGGTTTATGAAATAATATCTGACTTCGAGTGTCGGGAATTAAACTTAACATAATATTTGCTAATTTTGTATATTGATAGATTTTATTAATTAATGATTCTAATGACCAATAATTCTTATTAATTGAAATTATATATTCTATCTCTCTCTAAAGATCGCGAGCCAATTCCTGGAAATCCTGTCTATTGTTGTATCACGTAGGCACGTAGCATTTCGGAATCTTCCGTACGAAATATTTACAATACATTATTTACAATGCACTATCTATTCAAATAGAATAATATGCATATTTGGCCGTTAACGGTTCGGTTTACCATATGATAGAATTCGCTTTCCTACATTCTAATTTGACAAATAATTATCTAATAACTTTCATGTTTAATATCATTGTTAACGAAAAATATGTATATATTCTATCCTTTCTAATACAGCGTATTCTTTCTACGAGTCTTGAGCTATTATCGCAACGCGTGGAATATTCTATACAAAATACTATAACGCATTATTTATTTAAATAAGTAAAATAATAAGTGAATCTGATGATTGATAATCGAACTTAACAATTAATTAATTAGCTCATACATTTGCTGAATCTTATAATTATTTAACATTCGCGAATCAAATATATATATGTCTATATGTATATATGTGTTACCGACAGTTCAGCCGAATTTTGATGGTAATTGACATGTCTAATGTCGCGGTCGGTAATAGATAAATACAGTCGATAATGATAATCGAAATATCTTTAAGGAAATGAAATATCTTAGTAGCGAGATAGTTCTGAGAGCGAAAGAAAGATAAAAAAAAACGAAAAAATTCCCGAGGGATGTTACACATTCGCGAAAAACAGACACGATTACCGTTTAATAGAGCTGAAGAACACCGCACGCGAGATCTGTTAAAAATATTGCACAGTGATGTTTGTGGACATATGAGACATGCATCAGTGTCTGGAATGTGATACTTTGTCACATTTATCGACGACAAATCGCGCTGGTGCGAAATTTATTTTGTGAAAAGTAAAACGGAAGTGTTAAATGTGTTGAAGCAGTATAAAAGTGAAGTTGAGAACTATACTAGACATAAAATAAAGTCGTTACAAAGTGATAACGGCATGGAGTATTGTAATTGTGAGTCTAATCGATTTTTACAATAACATGGCATGAAAAGACGTCTCAGTACACCCCATACGCCACAGCAAAATGGCATTACTGAAAGGAAAAACAGGACGCTCGTGGAAATGGCGCGCTGCATGATGAGGCAGGCGGGAGCACCTCCACCTTTTGGGCTGAAGCAATAAACGACCCTAACTACACACGGAATAGATGCCCAACGAGTGCGCTAAACGGCGGTATACCTTACAGTGCGTGGACGGGGAAGACCGCCACCTTAGGTTACCTGCAAACCTTTGGTACGAAAGTGTTTGTACTAAATAAAGAGCAAAATAAAGGAAAATACGATTCGAGATCGAAAGCCGGAATTTTTCTGGGCTACTCAAAAACATCAAAGGCGTATCGAATATACATCCCAGAGGCACGCAAGACTATAGAAAGTAGAGATGTAAAGTTTTTAAGCTACACTGGATTTCAGCGCGAATATACCCAGATATTCGATGAAGAAGGTAGCGACGATACAACACATGTTGAACTGACAGGAGACGTCAACAAAAGTGCACCGCAAGTAGTAAACACCGGCGACGCACCTATACAATCGAGATTGTCGCTAAAAAGAAGAGCTACAGAACCATGGGAGCATCTAGTTCAACCAGCCAAGCGGGGAAGGGGTTGTCCAAAATTACTACGCACTCGTCAAGTGGGAAGACCACGAAAACAATACCAGTTAGCTAGAGAAGAAAGAAATGCGTATGAAAGTGAAAATGAATCCTCAGGAGAAGGGGAGGACCATATTGACGATGAAGAAGTAGAAGACTATGTTTTTGAAAGCGCAAACGTAACAATAACATCAGATCCTACTACATGGGCGCAAGCGAGCAAGATGGATGATACAAACGCTTGGAGATATGCATTGGAAGATGAATTCCTTGCGCAAATCAAGAATGCCACTTGGGAGATAGTTGATCGTCCAAAAAATCGCAAAATTATTGGGAATCGATTCGTTTTTTGTACAAAAATTAATGGCGACACCGAAAAGAAAAAGGTACGCCTCGTCGCAAAAGGATGTTCGCAAAAACCTTGAGAAGATTTCTACGAGACTTACTCGCCAGTTGCACGAACAACGTCAATACGACTTCTAGCAGCATTGTCAGCGGAGATGGGGTTAGAGATTCATCAAATGGACGTCGTAACAGCATACCTGAATGGAGACCTTGAAGAAAGTGTCTATATGACTGTACCAGAGCAGTTACGTGAAGTTACAGAAAAAATTGTTAAAAATATGCCAGTGGGTTCTAGTGGAAAAATAGTGAATGATAGTAAAATAAAAGAAACAGCTAAACGCTGGCTAAGTAGCATGAAGCGAAATAGTGAGTGTGTATGTCTAATAAAAAAAGACTTATATAGATTAGGCCAATCAGGATGTCAGTGGTACAAAAAATTAGTGAGTAAACTGCGTACACTAGGATTTAGCCCTTTGCCACAGGATTCTTGCTTATTTATGAGCACGAAAAACGAAAAATGTATTTTAATTACTATCTACGTAGACGATTTGTTAATCGCGTCGGATGATGATAATTATCTGCAGGAAATAAAAGTATCATTGTCACAGTCTTTTGAGATTAAAGATTTAGGGAAAGTAAATCATTGTCTAGGTATAGAGTTTTCGCGAGATGATGACGAATGTGTCTATTTAAAACAGCGATCTTATACTAAAGACATTTTAAAACGATTTAATATGGAAAATTGTAAGCCCGCGGTAACACCGAGTGAAGTAAACCTTAAATTAACAAAGCCAGAACGTGTGAATGAGTGTGAAATGAGAATGTATCCTTATCAATCATTAATTGGTGCATTGATGTATTTAGCGGTAACGACTAGACCAGACATTGCCTTTTGGTGTCAATTATTTGAGTCAATTTAACAAAAACTACAATGTCACGCACTGGAATGCAGCTAAACAAATATTACGTTATCTTAAAGGAACATTAGATTGTGGATTAATGTATCAAAAGTCGGGTTTATCTTTGTTTGGTGTAGCAGATGCGGACTGGGGAGGTGATGTTGTGGATTATAAATCGTACTCTGTAAGTGCGTAAACAAGGCGTCGTTGCCCAATCAACAACAGAATCCGAATATATAGCTTTGAGTGAGGCTACTAAGGAAGCTGTTTATTTACGCGAAATTTTAAATAGTTTGAATATGGAAACTGAATGTATAAGAATCTTCAACGATAATCAAAGCGCGATTGAACTTGTAAAGAATAGTGCTTTTCATCCGCGAACTAAACATATTGCTTTAAAATATCATAAAATACGCGATGAGTATCAGAATAAAAGAGTTGATATCCAATATTTGTGTAGCGAAGAAATGCCAGAAGATATACTGCCTAAAGGGTTAAGTGGACCCAAACATATTAAATGCGTAATAAATATTGGAATGAGTGATGTCCAAAATACGCGATAAATAACGCAAATTTTGAGGGGAGGTGTTCGGGATATTCAAAATTGTCGTTTATCTTTATCGTAACGTCTCGAACATTCCAGAGTCCTGCCTGTATATATAAACATGTTTACATCAGGCAGGAGCAGTTTAGTCACAATCGAATCGTCCTAGCCAACCGAAGTGTGTATCACTGTGCAAAATAGAATTTCCGTTAAATGTTTGAAATGTATATGCCTCTCAATAAACGAATATACGTTTTTCTTGTTTTCACCTACTGCGTATATTGCTATCTATAAATAACCTCAACAGTTCGACCATTGGTCGATAAAAGAAATTTATCGCACGAACAACAATGAAGCGAGACTCCCGCAATACGATCCCAAATAAATATTTATCGTTCGATCGGTCCGGGTTTTCAACGTCCGTCCGGCTCAAGCATGTTCTTCCGCGTTCTCGCACGGAATACGAGCTTCGAGGACTGGACGACCGGAACCACATTGGGATCGCGCGGTCTTCGCTTCTATCAACGAAGCGATTTGTGCGTATGCATGTTTGAAAAAAAACGTAGCAAAGCTACGATCTCGTAATCATATATTTAACCATTTTAATCCGAGAGAGCTTCTGTCGCACAAAAACTCAACAATGAAGAGAAAACGTTTTGCTGCTAAAGGCAAACGCAAGCAGTCTTTCGTTATATAAACGACCCTCAGCCAGGCGTGGTCCAGGAATTGTGCATTCGAAATGTCGATGTTCATGTGTCCTGCAGTTCACACGTTGACGCGCAATTAGCTGCGTTCTTCATCGACCCACGCGCCAAGTGATCCACCGTTACGGGTAATCGTATAAAAATTTTTGTTCAAATTAAACTCAGCATCTCAGCCAGTATGTATGTGATTTAACCTGGTATAAAAATTCGTTCGGTTGTCCATAGAATACTAACTCTAATCCAAGCGCAAGATCGAATGTCGGCATTCGGACGTCGCACAGTGGCGAAAAACGGCGAAAACGCGAACAAAAGTCAAAAAATGAAATTTGTAATTCTTGAAATCCGTTTAGTGGAACTACTTTATAAGAAATCTGTGCTGATATAAACACTGATATAAAGTAATGAAAGAGATATAAATTATGGACATATTTAATGTTTATGTAAGGTAAAAATTGTAATTTTCACCTCGGTTCACCTACCAAATAGGCTTACACGAAAGCTAGAATCTTTCCGAATGAGAATCTGTTCGGATATCTTGCGGTAATTTGCGGTTTTTTGAGTTATTCACATTTTTGGGGATACGCGCGCCCTATTAGGGCACGCGACAACAGCAGTTTCAGGCATTTTTCAAATATGTCGTCGCTGTTGATGATCTATAGTATAGATCTTGATTCATACCAACCTTTCCCATCCTTCCCTGATAGAACAACGCCACCATCTCGCGGTTTCCATCGAGCAATGACACTTTTCTTATAAATAATCAATGAACAATCAATTTTATATCTTTAAACTTGTTTTTTCTAGAAAAAAAGGTATCATTGACCAAGAGCGGCTATTTAAAACCCCTTCCCAAATGTAAATCTCCTAAAACGCATGTGAAATCTATTTATACTGTTCGCCAAAGACGGGGGTACAGTACTTCTTGTATAGTTCATTGTGAGGTCAATTTTAAACACTCAGTTTTCCAAAAGGTCTTGTTTTGTAGGTAAGATTTCAAGCTACACATTCATGTATATATTACATATTACATATTTAAACTTCATACAAAAATTTAAAAAATAAGAATGTATTTACAATTTCTGATGTTAAAAAATTAATTTGTCAATAAAAAAAAATATTATTAAGATAGTTCGAACATTCAAGATTACAATGCAAAAAGATTTAATTAGCTTCGATAAATAGTTTCCGAGATCAAAATTCATACGTACAGTACTCCGTATTAGTTAATTAACAAATCAAAATTCGATTTTCAGCACAAAAAATTAATTTGTAACATTAATGCAATCATCTTATAAAAAAACATCTGAATAATTTATCATAGAATCGAAGATATTAATTTTGCCTACGTTTTTGCCGTTTTTCGCCACTGTGCGTCGTCTCGTCGTTGCTCTGTTCATAGATTTACCCGAGCGAACAACGCCGATTTCACGGTTGATAGACGACACGACAACGTCCATGGATGGGAAACACCGTATAAAACTACGAACCGCCGATGAAACTCCCAGTGGCATGCTTCTCTTCGTACAGCGAATTTTCTCGGTCGTTCGGGTGGTAAAGTCATTCAATATCCGCGGAAAATACGAAACGCGCGGCCGCGCGTAACAGAGTCTCCTCTTCGCTGCTCACATATATTGCATGATTCGATACGGACTCCATGGCCGGCGTCAGATCGGTCTACCAACGAAGGAGACTACGCTATCGTTGCTTCTCAGCCGGTCCGTAAGCGGTACGCAACCATATCGTCCGTTGCAAGCAGGCGGACTGCTGAAACGGCGACTTCGATCGTCGAGCGGATTCGTGGTTCATTTTCCATCGGTTACCCGAACCCCCGTTACGTTAATAGCCTCCATAATACTCTATTTCGACCTTCTTTTTATCTCGTTGTACACAAAATAGAAAGAGGCTATAGAGGGTTCCCGTGTCCAAGGACACGATTGTGAGAGAAAGAAAATAAAGGGAGTCCCTCACGAAGCGGGCGAAAAAAAAAACAAAAAGATTTAACAATTTCTTTCGCAACCCATGCATCTCGTTACCAAACGTCCCAAAATATTTCTTTATATTCTCTCCTCTTTGTTTTTTCGATGTGGCGAGAGAGTTACGCAACACGAATCAATAATATAATATATAGAAAGGAAAGCCCGATAAGAATATTTCGAGATTGTTCATCTTTACCTCTTGTAGTTCTCCGAATCTCTCGCTTCCCTGGCGCGTTACTATTTAACAATTTCGGTTCTCTCCTCCCTTTAACTCAGACGTCGCAACGGACGGATACACCATGCATACAATCTCTTTTTTTTATTTTACATAACGAACCTTCTGCCGGTGTAACACGCGGCAGATTCATTTATGTGTATATATATATGAGAATGTTCATTTTTTCCTTCGGCGATCAGATTAACATTCTTGTTGCGACCGCTTTTGTGTTATCGAAGATCGTGCGGTACCCGTTCAAGAGTTAGACGACGTCCCGGGAGACTCGAAACTTTCTTATACGCTACGGAAAGAAGAGCCGCGAAGATAAAGGAAACTCTCGATTTTCTTTCGTCGATAACTGTCATTCTTTCTATTTTCTGCGTTCGACATGAAACGGCGTTTGCTTTCTCTTTTAACTTTATTTACCTTTCGCGCTTGTTCGTGCGAATCGTGTCGGCGGATACGAAATACGGACGGGAGTATCAACGATGAGAACTAAAGCGACCTCCAACACGAAACCGTAACATCTCTCCGCATCACGACTGCCGTAACAACGAATTGTCATTTAACATTTTTGGTATCTGTTTTGTTTTTCGTTTTTGCTACTACCTCCAAAAATTTCTCTCTCTCTTTCTCTTTCGTGGCTCGAAACCGAAAATATTATTGTATCATCATTTTATTACGCATTTTCGTGTGTACGTCCAATATATTTTTATATACGTGTTTTAGATACTCCGGATTTCCGCGTCGCGGAAATGTTCTTCGTATTTAGTTCTTGGAGACCGACGGAACTCAATAAATAGACAATTTATGTCGCTGGTCGAAACAATACTACCGATCTGTCCTCGATTTCGCGCGAGCTCCTGGCAGTCCCCCCCTCGCTCCCCCGCTAAGTCCTGGGCTGCTCGATCCACCCAAGACGGTCGCGGGATCAGCGGAGAGAGACGCAGGGCCAGCGGCAG
Organism: Megachile willughbiella; assembly: GCA_945859595.2. NCBI lineage: Eukaryota > Metazoa > Arthropoda > Insecta > Hymenoptera > Megachilidae > Megachile > Megachile willughbiella. The sequence continues at coordinate 49,050 of CAMAOD020000242.1, forward strand.
CACACGCGGCGTCGATGACTCACCGTTGTCGTTTATTTTAATATGTACATCAACTTCGTTGTCACGAAAGTTATTAAACATAAAATTATTTGAACAAAAATCCCGGACGAAAACGCCAAAAGTTCCTAACAATACGCGATGTGCTGCACTTTTCATCTTCATTTTCGCGTATCATGTGTTTCGAGTCAAACTATTTTTAGTTTGTCTTATTGAATATTTAATTCTTTTGGCTGAGTGTCATAGCTACATATACTTTTGTTCGCGAGTCATAATTTTACGTATACTTTTGTATTTTTGGCACATACAAATATCATGTGTTTCTAGTAGTATAATATTATTTTTGCGTATCATGTGTTTAAAGTCCCAACGTAGTACTATTTTTCGTGTACGGTCCGAGCTCACGCAACCAGTTTCTTCCAAACTTTGGAAGTTTATTTTTGTTTAGTGGTCAATGAATCTGACGAGATCTCTTCGAGTCGGTTGACAACTCAGGGGGGGTTCGCTAGTTTAACCCTAGCTAGGATCCGGAGCAATGGTTCAGTTTTACACTATCACGTTCGGGCGGTAGAAAGAAATTGAAATTTAATAGTTTACACGATAATTTAATCACTCCACAACGATACAATGTAATAATTCCACAAACCATACAATCACGACGGTACTGGACAACAACAATAAACAACGGTTACGGTTAAAAAATCTTAGAGTCAGTCGGTTGAAAATAGCGCGAAGGAATACAAAACTTTTGACTGCGTACTCTTTGACTTCTAACGAGGTTCTGATTTTAAATCAAAAACTGTCATAAATCGCGCGATCGATCCGGTCGATGGCGTGGCGGTAGGCCTAATCCTGCGCGGGAGGGATTAACGCGGGTATGACGCTTCGCAGGATTGTCAGAAGGCTTCGGAGTGCCTTATTCTTCTATTATTTCGGAACAGTTTTTCTTTCGTTAATGATCCTTCCACAGGTTCACCTACGGAAACCTTGTTACGACTTTTACTTCCTCTAAATAATCAAGTTTGGTCATCTTTCCGGTAACATCGGCAATGCCGAGACATTGCCGCGCACCAGTCCGAAGACCTCACTAAATCATTCAATCGGCAGTAGCGACGGGCAGTATGTACAAAGAGCAGGGACGTAATCAACGCGAGCTTATGACTTGCGTTTACTGGGAATTCCTCGTTCATGGGGAATAATTTCAAGCTCTAATCCCTAGCACGAAGGAGGTTCAGCGGGTTACCCGGACCTTTCGGCCAGGGAAAACACGTTGATTACTTCAGTGTAGCGCGCGTGCGGCCCAGAACATCTAAGGCCATCACAGACCTGTTATTGCTCAATCTCGTGCAACTAGAAGCCGCTTGTCCCTCTAAGAAGATTTGTTTATACGTTGATAGTAAAAGCCGCACCGACTGAAGCCGGGGGCCTTCGAGATACCATAATTTACGTCTATTTAACAGGCTAGAGTCTCGTCCGTTATCGGAATTAAACAGACAAATCGCTCCACCAACTAAGAACGGCCCTGCACCACCACCCACCGAATCAAAAAAGAGCTATCATTCCGGTGTCCGGGCCTGGTGAGGTTTCCCGTGTTGAGTCAAATTAAGCCGCAGGCTCCACTCCTGGTGGTGCCCTTCCGTCAATTCCTTTAAGTTTCAGCTTTGCAACCATACTTCCCCCGGAACCCAAAAGCTATGGTTTCCCGGAAGCTGCCCGCCGAGTCATCGGAGGAACTTCGGCGGAGCGCTAGCTGGCATCGTTCATGGTTCGAACTAGGGCGGTATCTGATCGTCTTCGAATCTCTAACATTCGTTCTTGATTAATGAAAACATTTTTGGCAAATGCTTCCGCTTCTGTCCGTCTTGCGACGATCCAAGAATTTCACCTCTAACGTCGCAATACGAATGCCCCCATCTGTCCCTATTAATCATTACCTCGGGGTTCCGAAAACCAACAAAATAGAACCGCGGTCCTATTCCATTATTCCATGCATAGAATATTCAGGCGAAGGTTGCCTGCTTTAAGCACTCTAATTTGTTCAAAGTAAACGTACCGGCCCACCTCGACACTCAATGAAAAGCACCGCGATGGGATATTTAACTTGGACCGCAACTCCGAAGAGAAGCTAAACCCACCGGTAGGACGTATCGCATAATGCCAGTTAAACACCGCGAGCGGTGAACCGAGACTGCGACACCCAGATTCAACTACGAGCTTTTTAACCGCAACAACTTTAATATACGCTATTGGAGCTGGAGTTACCGCGGCTGCTGGCACCAGCCTTGCCCTCCAATGGATCCTCGTCAAAGGATTTAAAGTGTACTCATACCTATTACGGGGCCTCGGATGAGTCCCGTATCGTTATTTTTTGTCACTACCTTCCCATGCCGGGAGTGGGTTTTGCTCGCCTGCTGCCTGTCTCGGATGTCGTGGCCGTTTCTCAGGCTCCCTCTTCAGAATCGAACCCTGACTCCCCGTTACCCGTTACAACCATGGTAGGCGTAGAACCTACCATCGACAGTTGATAAGGCAGACATTTGAAAGATCCGTCATCTGTGCTAGAAGACCGTACGATGAGCACAACGTTATTCAGAGACATCGTAGCCGACGATGGGAAGACGGACGAAACGTCCGCCGCATCGATACTTAGACATGCATTTTATTTTACATGCATAACGGTTTAATTTAACAACGACCGATCGACGTTAAGACTCACAATTCTCTCTCCTCCTCTATCTCTTTCTTCGATTTTATTAGGAATCCTCCACACCTCAATGCCGGATTCGAAGAAATGCATATCGACGTAAGCGCGTAAAAAAAAACGCCGGTTCTCTCGTGCCGAAAAATGATTCTGCGGTTCAAAAAGTTTTGGAAGCACGTATACCGCTTTCACGCCGCAAGAATCGGTCCCAATCAACGTCGGGTATAAGCGCGTAACAAGCACGCTGTTGTATTCGTTTTTTCATTTTCCAGCTTAAACCTTCCCTTTTTCCATAATATTTGTACAATTTTTGTACATGAACCAAACGCAGCTCTTTTCAATATAAGATCCCCTCCTCTTATTTGGTTCGTTATATATAAAATATTATTATTATGGTCTTTGCTATATATATATTATTTAACGACACAACACCGAGATGGCGCATACGACGGACATGCTGTTCGCAAAACGAACTGGAACAGGCACGAACGGCGGCGTCACGCCGAGCGTGTCGATATAAACGTTCCTTTCCTCCTCGGGGTCTCTCTTTTGAATCGATAAAGCGCGTAAAAAGCAAGTACTATCGCGGCGGAAAGGTTTCTCGTTGAAAAGTTTTGGAAGAACGTACACTGCTTACACGTTTTGCATCGAAACGGTTTAAGCACGTAAACCACACACGCGCGAATTGAACACCTCCACAACATCGATGTTCTTTTCTTCTTTGTAATACCATTTTTGTAATGAACCATATATAAATCAGCTTAAACGTTCCCTTATCTCTTTATTTGGTTCTCATGTGTTTCAGTTATTCATTTGGTATTCTATTTAAGACACACCGACAGGTTAGCGTGTACAGTGGCGTGCTGAATGTACCGTGATAGCGCGTACAACGGACATGCTGTTCGAAAAACCGAAGTGGAGCAAGCACGTACACAGAGATGTATAGCTCGCGCTGGGCACATCGATTCTTACAAATCCACCTCATTTTGCTCTCCCAAATTTCGAGTCATAGTTACGATATGTATATATTTTTGTATAATTTTGTACGTATAGTGAAGCTCGATAATATCACCGTACCGAAAACTCTCCACTTGGGAAGAAGTTTCCGTTTCAGAAACCGTTTGTGTCAGTCATAGTTACGTTTCGAGAGAATATTAGGCGTTCGAGACGCACAAAACATTAAGGGACGTAATCGTAATTTGTATTTCGGAATAAATATTCCGTTTTATATTTTTCAAGTCTCTCGTCTGAAGGCATTGTAACGAACAAGTCCGTTCAACACCACTTTCTAGTTCATTTTTATATTTCACATATTTTAAGAAAACCTTTACCCGTTTCAAACGGTCGGTTTTCCATAAATGCCTGTGCTCGAGCAGTACAACGTACACACCGAAGTGCATACGAGTCACCAGCTTCATGTTAAAGGTTGGTCGCATATGTGCCATTTGTTCGTACACGCCGACACGCGACAATGCAGTGTGGAGAAAATCCTGCTTCGATACCGAGCGCACGAACAGTCGAGGCAACGCGAAGTTACGCTCGAGGAGCGGTGGACTAGTTCTCAACCGAGGTCGTAGAATATCCACGCGCCCGGCTCTGTTCCGTCCGGTACGATCGGACCTAACGTCTCCTTATAGGTACCGAGCGGCCGGCCGGATGATCGACGACGCCGGCACTTACGCATGGGTACTTATGGCTCTAACGCGCGATTCAATCGTACCAATTCGCGGGTGCGGTAAAACTTAGCGCGAAAAAATCGATTTTTCAAAACGTTGTCAAACATGCTAAAAAGTATACGGACGATGTTCTAAGAATTATTTTGCGACATTGAGTGATAAAATTAATTGAAAAAAAAATGTTTTTTCTTTTTAATGAAAATCAATAACATACATACCGCTAACGTACAAAACGAGTAACAGAGAACAATATACGTCGAAATAAACTATACGAATACAGAAAATATTTGCAATATTTTTAAAAATTGCGCATAAATGGTATGTTCAGTGTCGAGTTCGAACGTGCCAAAGTCCCTTCGGCATAGTCGGTTCGGGGAAACGATGACTGACAACCAATACAAAAATTATATAGAATCGATAGAGTAACGTGTTTCTTACATAGCTATATAGTTTTGGTGTTATATCCCCGCCGTTGTAGCAGGTGGAATAAAAACCGCAAGGAAAGATTGGGTCCTAGTCCCGATTTTAGGAAGTGCGAAGGAAATCAACTTGATTTACGCAGATTCAATATGCAGAAAAAATGTATATTTAGTGAACTATCTCTAGTGGAGTGCTTTACGAGAGTGTTGCCTCTTTGTTCTGTCATGATAAGGAGAACATCAGGGTTAGGAGTTCTGGCCTGAAGGGGAGAGAGATTTCTGGTCGGTAAGCGGGAAAGGACAGTCGGACTGTGGGAATGGAATTGTGCTGTTCTTGAATATTTTTATTCTAAGGGTACACTTATGCTATTGATTATAATGCGACAATTACAACAATAATAGTAGTACTCATAATGATAATAATAATGGTGATAATAGTAATAATAATAATAATTGTAATTATAATAATAACATTACTGGCCACATTACTGATCGGCCCGCAGGTTTTCAGCGCCACTCTTTTACGCTTGGTTACAGAATTCCGTGACAACCGGGTCGAAACCATGGTGCACGCGTTCCACCTTACCGTGTAAGTATACAGGGTGTCTCACAACTAGTGTAGGTCCCGGAAATGGGGGGTAGCTGACGTTATTCCGAACAAGCTTTCCCTTTGCAAAAATGGGGTTTGAAGTTTCGTTTTTGAGTTATTAAGGAAAAACACTGACCAATCAGAGCGCGTGAATAGCGCGCGGCCAGACGCGAGAGCGATAGCTTCGAGTATGACGGTCGATCGTGATCGTGCACAAGCGTATCGATACCGCGGCGGTATAACAGGAAACTATTATATGAAAATTAAATTGAATAACAAATTTAGAAGTTAAGAATAATATTAAGTTCTTCATTATTCTTAAATAGGAGATAAACCAATTAGTTATTGTTTATCCAGACCAAGTATATTATATTTTTTTTATGCCTTCGAAAAGGAATAAAGAATAAATATTCGAAAATTAATTTTCTCGACTATTCTAACGAAGCAAACGAATAAATTTCAATACGTTTCAAAACGAATGAGTATCTTGTCTATGAAATGAGATAGAACTGGAACGAAATAACTAATGCAGTAACTCACTGAAGTGAAATAAATCAATTCCTGTTTACGTTTAATTGTAAAAATTCAAAAACAACTTAAATAAAACTTGCCCATTGATCCATGAAAAAACTAGCTCAGATAAAAAATATTTGTGTCACTGGGTAGATCCACCGATCAGAGCATCAACAGCTGATGTCCTGGCAGGGTCAATGAACTCTCAATTTATTTCACTGTCTCTTTCTAATAATTGCACAACATAAGCACGACCGATAAACGGACCGAATGAAAACGCGTGAACGATTATTCATAGATATGTATGTTTAACGATACTCTATATTCTCTTTATAAGGTATCGGAATTGAGGAATCGATATTAAATTATATTTTAAGAGAAGACATTGATGAACGGGCCACGGATCTCGGTTTCGTTCTCGATCACGGGGCGTACGTCGCAGACGGTTGCTATGCAACGATGATCTGTTGATCGACTACGGTGTCGATCGAGATAGTCATTGTTTATTGTGGAGAGCAACCAATATTTCTTTGCGAGAACGAATAAACGTATCGAATAAATTTAATTTATTCTGATTACGTGAGTAAGGACTAATTTCTTTATTTCTTATCCATTAATGAATGATAATTCAACAATAATCGAGATTTTTTTATTCGTTATTCGATGCAATTTTCACCTAATAGTTTCCTGTTATACCGACGCGGTATCGATATGCTTGTTCCCGATAACGATCGACCGTCATACTCGAAGCTATCGCTCTCGCGTGTGGCCGCGCGCTATTCTCGCGCTCTGATTGGTCAGTGTTTTTCTTTAATAACTCGAAAACGAAGCTTCAAACCCCATTTTTGCAAAGGGAAATCTTGTTCAGTATAACGCCAGCTACCCCCCATTTCCGGGACCTACACTAGTTGTGAGACACCCTGCAGAAACTATGAAGGTAGTGGTATTTCACCGGCGACATGACATCTCCCACTTATGCTATACCTCTCATGTCTCCTTACAGTGCCAGACTAGAGTCAAGCTGAACAGGGTCTTCTTTCCCCGCTAATTTTTCCAAGCCCGTTCCCTTGGCAGTGGTTTCGCTAGAAAGTAGATAGGGACAGATAGGAATATCGTTAATCCATTCATGCACGTCACTAATTAGATGACGAGGCATTTGGCTAGTAATATAGTTTATTAACGTAAACTTATTGTCCATGAGTCCGCATGGAGCCGGTTACAAAAAAAAGTTTACGTGCGCTAGCCAGGGGGTTATACATAAAAGAAAAAAAGAAGAAATGTAAAATGGAACAAAATAGAAACAAAGAGCAATGATAAGAGAAATAAAATCAGAATAACATGTTTGTAACGCTAACGAAACATAAGAGTAAATAAAAAAAATAAGATAAATATATAATGATAACTAACTAAAGATAAAATAATAGTTGGTGAGAGCTTCTATACAATCATTTTACAGTACAATTAATTGGTAAAGCGTCGGTAGGTATAGTATGATATTGGTAAGTATACATTAATAGAAAATAATTATTCTTCTCACGAAAAAAGTGTTTCAATGTAATACTTGATAGATGTATTAATTCGTTTGCTTTACGTTCGCAGGAATTTTATTAAAATAGGACTCACCTATTGTTTGAAAAATAATCCTGTTTGAAAATAATCCTGCAGTGAAAGTGATGGGGTCCTTGCCACTGGGTCGTCCCGCCGATGTTGACCTGCCGTAGACACAACCGATTGCTCTCACAGGTCACTGCACTGTCTTCACTTCAAAGCACGGTCACTTTCACTCTCACTTTCCGGCAAATCCCTAAAGGTATTGTTCCTTCCGTTGACCGCTGACTTCTTGTGACTCCGAAAGGGGCCGATTATTTTAAGGCAACGTTCATTTAACGTTTGATTAATAATGAATGGCCCCGACAGGGGCCGATTGTTTTATGTTACGTTCGAGATTGTTTCTCGTATGAAGTATGAGTGGCCCCAACAGGGGCCGATTGTTTAATGTTTCTTGTTTAAACGAGATTGTTTCTTGTAATAAGTAATGAGTGGCCCCGAAAGAGGCCGATTACTGCCGAAAAGGCTATAAGATCGGCTCAATGTGGCCACCGCCGACCGCGACGCATGCTTTTAGACGTTTCACTATGTTCTCCCGTACGTTCCGCAGCATGTCCGGTGTTATGCGTGCTGCTGCGGCCTGGAGGCGGGCTATTGCTTCCTCCTGTGTTTGGACCTCCATGCGGTACATCTCATTCTAAAACATTCAAAATAAAATGCAAAATGTTAAAATGTATAATTTACAAATTTGTGAGTGTACTGAGTAACAATTATACCTTCAAGTAACCCCACAGAAAGAAGTCGAGGGGTGTTAAATCCGGGGACCTGGGGGGCCACTGCACTGCGCCCTCGCGGCCGATCCACCTGTCTCTGTTTAGGTATGACCTAACACATGCGGCAAAATGGGCAGGCGCACCATCCTGTTGCAAAAACATGTTCCTCCGAGTCTCTAATGGAATTTCTTCCAAAAGAGTCGGAAGAACATTTTTTACAAAAATTTTGTATGAACGACCGTCCAATCTGTTAGGCAGAATGTACGGCCTCACAACAAAATCCCCGCATATGCCAGCCCACACATTGACCGACCAGCGATTTTGCGCAGCGCGTGGACGAACCGCGATCGGATTCTCTACGTCCCACACATGTGAGTTGCGGGCATTGAAGCACCCCTGTCTTGTAAAAAGGGCTTCGTCGGTCCACAAAACACATGAGAGGAACAACGGATTGCGCTCGATTTCCCCCAACATCCACCTTGATAATTCCATACGTCTATTGAAATCCTCTGGATTTAAATGTTGCACCCGTGCATATTTGAACGGATGCATCTGGTGGTCTTGAAGAACGCGGTGTACCGTGGAACGACTCATACTGAAAATAATACAGACATCTATTAATAAATGTTTTAATATCTGCATAAAACGTTTTAATATCATTCACATTACTTACCCCAAACGACGGCTGACGTCCCGTACGCTTAGCGTTCCGTCGCGTTCAAACTCTTCGAGCACCTCGTCCACCCGTGCCGTAGGAATCTGATACGGGCGATCTGCACGAGATCGTGCAGGTTGTAACGAACCGTCCGAATATAATCTATTCGCTAATCTACGGAAACAACTCGCAGTGGGAGGATTCGCACTACGATATTGTTCCGCGTAGCGTTCCGCAGCAAGCTCCGCGTTACCGTCACACTGCGCGTACGTGAAGAACATATTGTAATACTCGGCGTTATCTCTTCGGCCGGACATTTCCGCGATGTGCTCTTTTCGGCAGTTGTGAGAAAAATGCTCACGGATTTTCTTTCCAGAAAAAACTCTGACTTTCCCCACCCCATAGCTAGATTCTTTAACAAATGTGTCCTTATTGCCTGAAGGTCTATAACGAATCTGTTTGCCATTTTGCAGTATTCGCACGTGTTCTTCCAAACAGTCAATCCTACGAAAGCCGTTAGCTACAGGACTTGAAGTCACCGTAATCGACATCTGAATTGCCCATTGCCCCGTGTGGACATGACCGTGTCATAAATTCGACGAAGGCAAACTAACGAAAAGCTAATTGTCGTTGATGACCCTTTTCGCCAGACGCCAAACATGCTGCTATAGCTCATGGTTTCCTTGCAACGCTGCTAGCTTTCCCCGTCTTCAATTCATATCCTTCCTGTCCATTTATTACATGCCTTTCGTTAGTACGTACCCCGATAGCAAGAAAACTAAATACAATCAAAAAGGAGCCATAAAACAGTCCCTTCCTTGTACCGAACTGCAGGAAGGACTTTAGAAGTTCGTAATCGCCGCTCCACGTGCAACACAACTCGCGACCGTTCCTCAGTACCGCGCTTTCTTCTGAACGAAACGGTTGCAATAATAAGTCGGTAAAAATTTCGTTTACAAATTCAGTCCTGACATTCGTTTCGTGTATTTTCCTTTCTCATAACATTATTACAATATGTTACTGTTCACCACATAATCGAAGAAATAATCTCGTTTAAACAAGAAACATTAAACAATCGGCCTCTTTCGGAGCCACTCATTACTTATTACAAGAAACAATCTCGTTTAAACAAGAAACATTAAACAATCGGCCCCTGTTGGGGCCACTCATACTTCATACGAGAAACAATCTCGAACGTAACTTAAAATAATCGGCCCCTTTCGGAGTCACAAGAAGTCAGCGGTCAACGGAAGGAACAATACCTTTAGGGATTTGCCGGAAAGTGAGAGTGAAAGTGACCGTGTTTTGAAGTGAAGACAGTGCAGTGACCTGTGAGAGCCATCGGTTGTGTCTACGGCAGGTCAACATCGACGGGACGACCCAGTGGCAAGGACCCCATCACTTTCACTGCAGGATTACTTTCAAACAGGATTATTTTCAAACAATAGGTGAGTCCTATTTTAATAAAATTCCTGCGAACGTAAAGCAAACGAATTAATACATTTATCAAGTATTACATTGAAACACTTTTTTCGTGAGAAGAATAATTATTTTCTATTAACAAGCGTAAATTCGTAGCCTAATATCATTGTCAAAACTGAAACAAAAAATATTCAATATCTCAGTTCGCACTCTTTGTCGATAACGAATGCCGGCATTCTAAACATTTCATTTGCACAATTTGTATTAACTACACATAACTAATTCGGACCCTCCTTCATGAGGAATGAGTAAATGAACACTACTTTCAATTATTCAGTTCATTATTTAACTGAGTTTCGATGTAAAGACTTCTCGTTAGACGATAGACTATTCCGAGGCAAAGGCACTTGATCACGCTCGCGCTCAGCAGCCAGGCTCGAAGCTGTCGCTGCCGCTTCTCGGCGCGCGTAATCCCTGCGCTCTGATTGGTCCGTGTTTTTCCTTAATAATTCAAAAACGAAGCTTCAAACCCCATTTTTGCAAAGGAAAATGTTGTTCAGACTGACGTCCTCTACAACCCCTTTCAGGGACTTACACCTGTCGCGGGACACCCCGTATGCATATATAGACACACATGTATATGTATGTGTGGATATATGTATGTACGAATATGATATGGACATGAGTTAAAGAGTGGAAGAAGGGAACAGATGAGATTGAGGGTGAGAGCACAGAGCGGCGAGCGAAGCGTAGCAGAGGTAACCATCTGGCAGGCGTGCGGCAGCGTGATTGGCGGTCGGCAGAGTCAATCGGCTGTCGCGCGTCAAGCGGCAAGATGGCTGGTTAGCGGACGAGTGCGTGACGGACTGCGAGATAGAAGGGGCATCTGATTGCCTATCTGCAGGAGCTGCGCGACTCAATCTTTCCACGCCACGATGCCTTTCCTATCAAGTATGGTGATTTATATTGAGCGCTGGAAACTAAATATTAAATCTGTTCTCTTTTCGCGCAGTTTGTTGTAACCGCCCTAAACTTTTATACATTTCTAATGACTGCTGATGAGCAGGTGTAAATCTCATTAAGGCTCATTAAGGCTTTCTAAATAACTGTATCGCAGCAAGTTCCCGCAGCAGACCTTGATAACTTAGGATAAATTTATGATCACTATACATGAGCTCTACACTTTGTACAAATTTTGCTGCAAAATTCTACTTCGAATTTTCTTTCAAACTCCACCCGCGGTAGCTTGATTTTTGCGATGCGGGGAGCAAGTCCCATTAAGATTTCTCTGCACCCCATTCTTCGCCTAGTTTTCACCACCAATTTCGCCAACTTAGTGACTGAACGAGACACATGAGTCCTATGCATCAGCTCCAAACTATGTTGAATAACAAACCGGATAGTTTTTTTCGGTAAAGCGGGGACGGGAGATCTTACAGAGGCTTTTCCTATACCGTATTTTGCTTTCTGTCCTCAGTAACTCAATCGCTCATTATTGATTGACGTACGCGAGCTTTTGACCTTTCTAAAAAACGCATTGCACCGCACGCGGGTGGAATTAACATTTGACGTCCCTTAGTTATTTTGAGTGCGGCAAAATTTCATCTGTCCATATCTCAACTAATACAGCGGCAACCGAAACCAACCCGTTTATGCAACGAAACCTGTCTACTCGCCACAGAATAAATCTGCTCACGCTCTGAAATAAATAAGTAAATATGTCCGCGCTCCAAACTATCTGCTTATGCTTACATACGAATCGCAGGGCGATAAAACCATCCGCGATCAAACTCTATTGTTCATGCCTCTCAATTAACCAACTAACTATCCAACCAAATCAGTCAGTTAGCCCGATAGGGACGATTTACCTGCCTGTACTCTGTGAATACTCTACCTGCAATCGAACGTTATATCGTTGCGCCTCCCAATTAATCTCCTATGGCTTATAATAAATTAGCTTGCTGTCTGTTCTCGTACCACTTCGAGCTTTCGATCTGTCAACTGTTCTCTATTTCTCCCTTCAAACTTCATTCATCTCTGTCCGTATTTGCACCGAACAACGAAATCGGAAGCATCCTTACTCGTAATTTTCTCAACTCCATCGCCTACATGCACTTCTAATCATCCTCCCGATGGAGCAGCGCCAGTCATACGCTGAGACAACTCCGCTATTCAACCGGATGCTGGGAGACCCACTCTTCGAAACCACATTTTAATCTCGAGACGCAAAATCACTTGGAATCCTGATCATCGAACTCATCTTATCGGACACTACAACTACAAATTAACACTACCGTACTATATTCTCACTATATTCTCAAATCTTCTTGCTCTTTTCTTTTTCTTTTTCTTAAATCCCATACAAATACTCATACAAATAGCCGCACAAATACTGTCACGACTCGGTTTAAATCCCTTGTTTTAAATACTCCGAATTTTCGCAACGCGGAAATTTTCTTCGTATTTAGGTCTTAGAAATCGACGGAGCTCAATAAGTAAACACTTTAATTTGCTGGTCGAAACAATACTAGTCGATGAGTACCCCGACTTCGCGCGAGCTCCCGGCGGTCCCCCCTCGCCGCCCCGCTAGGTCCTGAGCTGCTCGATCCACCCAGGACGGTCGCGGGATCAGCGGGGAGAGACGCCGGGCCATCGGCACGCGACGGCGGTGACTCACCGTTGTCATTTATTTGAACAATAAATAAGCAGTAACAAAATTGGGATACAAAACAAAAATCCCTAACATCCCTATTACGGATGGACCCTCAACTTGAAATAAGTAAAATTACCATAAATAAATGGAAACTATTAGAGCTAGTTAAATTAAAAAAACCCACATCCCTATACGCTTGTTCTACACATATATATTTATATTTTACGCTTTATATGACTTATATCTCATATCTACATACTCGCTGTATGCTATCAGATATACAAATGGTCTCCTACGTTTTCCTTACAAACACACACACCCGCCCACACACCGGCAACCACGCATGTGTATGCATGTGGATGGATGTACATGTAGATGTATGTGCATGTGCATGTATGTATATGCATATATATGCGTTCCCTTCCTTACATTCATGAGCGCAGCCCTGAGGTACATTAAATCTATAACCGTCGGACTTGGTCCGGCGTAATTTATTATATATATATATATATATATACACAGCCGGCTCAGCCGGTACGCCGGGTTCGGTCCCGGGGATACAATGTACTTATAGCCTAGACGCGACTTATACTCTAACGCGGGGTTAGCTCCGACGGAACGGAGCTCGGAACGCGGGTTTGACACGACGGAGCGCGGAACGCGGGGATTGACAATCAACGGAACGCGATTTTATACAAGGCGGAGCGCGGGGTATTCGACGGAACGCGGTTTTGTACAAGACGGTGCGCGGGGTATTCGACGGAACGCGGTTTTATACAAGACGGTGCGCGACTTACAAACTAACGCAGAATTACAATAACTAACGCCGGGTAAAGGGACGGTGGGAAAAGGGAGTAGACAGTGCGCCGCAATAGAGGTCGGAGTGCTGCGGGGAACGCCTTGCACTCCTTCCCTGGCTAGAGACCGTGGACCAGAGCACGCGATCTACGCGTTCCGTCGGCGGTCGGATGGCACCCGTCTTGTGGATCAAGCCACGACGTAAGGCCTAGGAACGGAGTCTTGCGACGCGTTTGACGGCTGAAAGGCCTTCTGCCGCGTAGTCGCCCTCCGGGGAGGAAAGATACAGGAATACAAAAAGAGCAAGAGAGCTGGCACGGTTGCGGTTCGCTTGGCGGTGCGTTATCGGTTCGTTTTACGGCGCGGTTCGCTTGCCGGGTGCTCTCCGGCTTACCGGTGCTCGGGCCGATCTTATATATGCCGCGGGCGCCGATTCTCCCGCGAGAATCGCGATCGCGGCGGTCGCCCTCTATCGGCGGCGATTGTGAGTTCGTGCCTTTAACAGCCGTTACAAATCTTATGACATTTCAAGCTCTACAAACTTTTTATGGCTCCAACAGGCACCTCACAGACACTTTACGACTGCGGCGAAATGGTACTAGCCGCGTAAAGCTGAGCGCAAATCCTTAAATTACGGATAACAAAGCAATAGAACAAACTACAAAGGGAATAGTTGGACGAAGGGCTGTCTGGACTGGCCTAAGGTCATTAACTCAAGCGACAACACTTACAGGTTCTTCTGCTTTCCCGAAATGAACCTTTTTTCCTTTTTACTAGCCTCCTTGCAACTATTTTACCCGTGGCGCTTACTCGCCATTGTTATCACGCTCGCGCGGCGAGCAATAGCCAAGACGTGCCAAGGCTGCAGGCTGCGAACCACGTGTTGATCCTAGATCCTAGTTTCATAGCATAAAACAAGCCCCAGTCAATCTGGCAGGGCCTTGGAGTAAATGAAGCTATCAGAAATAAGGGAGGAAGCCGCAAGAGGAAAGGGGCGACTAGGGGATCAGAGTCCGATGAGGATTACCTCAGCTGGACAAAAAGGGAGAAACAGCATCCCGCGGCGGTCCCGGGAAGAAGCAGCGCTCAGGGGTTCGATAGTGACAGAAAGAGGAAACTGTGCGTGAGAAGCGTGGTTGACGTGGGTAAGAGCGAGGACTCGCGCCTCCTACCCCAAATTAAGTTAATCAGACTTGATAGGGAACGAGTTAGGAAAGGGACGGAAACGAGCGAGACGAAGAACGGGGAGGGCTGGTTCGCGATGGATACAGTAGCAACAAAAGGGGACATTAAAGGGAAGGGAAAGATAGGAGAAACGATAGCAATGACAAAAACACTAGAGGTAACAGCTACAGACAAAATTGAGACAAACATAGGAAATCGGGCGACAGCAACAGACAATAAAATCGCGAATAAACTAATTAACGATAGTGACATAATTAGTAACACCGGTAGAAATAACAGCAACAACAGTAGTGGTAATAGTAGTAATAATAGTAATTATAATAATAACGCTAGAAATAGAAACAAAAACAACAACAATAACAATAATGGTAGAGACAATACACACCGCACAAACCGTAATAATAACAGGAATAACAGAACTAGGCAATTCGGGCGTAGAGACTACGAGCAATCGAGGCGCAAAAGAAATACGGATAATGACATAGTTTTAGTCAAATACCCAAGGGACCAACTAGCATACACACAGGCGATAGCGTGGATTAATAATCATGTAATGGAAATAGAAATTGCAAGGGCTATCGTAGAGACTAAAGAATACAAGGAAAGAGACATTATCTTTGTATTTGGACATAGGCGCGATATGACAATGGTGGAGGAATTCGCGACCAAGATTAATACGAACGGGCGAGGGAAATGGCACGCGCTTGTCATGTCAAATAGGGTTCCAGTGCACTTTAAATTAGGCGACACCACGGTAGGGGAGGTTGAAATTATGGAGGCCCTCAAGGAATCTAATTTTCGGGCGGATATAGAAAATGGGGAAATTAGACTTAAAAATATGAGGCGCGATCGATTCTCCTCACTTAAAGTAGTTGAACTAGAATGCGCAAAGAGAGCAGCGAGGCGCCTCTTGTCACCACAACAAGAGATCAGAATACAGTGGCAAGAGCTTAGGCCATACTGTCCTAGGGCAAAGAAAGAAGCAAATCAAACGTGTTGCAGGGATAGGAGACGCAGCCTTCAAAAGGAGATGTAAGATAGGTTAAAATCAAAATAAATAACAAGTAGGGGAGGATGAGCTATATCTAAACTAGGAAACTAGAATATGCAACGCCAGGGGATAGGATAACACGGATAGAAATTAAGACACAGCCATGTATTAACACACCGACTACTGTTATTATTACCTTGTTACCTTATGCTATTTTGCGAAAATTATAAAATTATACGTACATTACGTACATTACATTGCAACAATTATATTGCTACGTACACTACATACAATATATATATATATTGCGGGACATTGGTATGGAACATGTAACAATATAAGCTGTAACGAGGCACTTTTTTTTCTGCCTCGTTACGAGTTACCACCAGGCCCGCCGGCCTCCCTCCACCGCCCAGGCTACATCCTCGCCGCCGGAGCGAATGGAGGGATGATTGTGTTTTTATATTTTTTTTTGTAAACGACGCATTCCCCCATTCTACACCCCCCCCCCCCCCCCCTTCTACGCACGACGGCCGCTACAAGAAGAGGAGACCACGTTTCCGGTCGAGAGGAACCTCCGCCCGAGCTATGGAAGCGCGGGATGGGCCCATCGCAGAACGCCAACTACCCGCTGACCGATCGTCGTGCCACCCCGCCAGCCTCCACGGGGACGACCGGCAGCCAAAAAAAGAGGGATGCCAGGCCTGTGGACCAGCCACCCCAGCCACCACCCGAAGGGGTCTCAGGACCTGGCCACCAGAGGAGCTCGGTGGCCTGTCTCTAGTGCCGAAATCCTCGGGGAGGGGGCATTCCGCGCACCGGGAGATATGAAGACAAAGGGAACAAGTCAAGACGCCAGCGAACAGTCGCATCGGATAGTCGCGAGCCCCCCCCCCCCCCCCCCCCCCCCTGATTGTAACGGCGATACAGAGTAGCGTTCAAAATTCTCTTTTTCCATTCTTCACCCCCGCCGATTGTTAGTGTAGGTGTACCTTTGTATCGTTATACGTGTGTGAGTGCCGTAGATACCGGACCTACCGTCCTGCGCCAGCCCCAACCACCGCCCCTATTAGGAATCGCAGACCGAAAAGGACCGCAAGGAAGGTAGGATTTATGCCTCCTGGCGATCTGCGCCGCCTTTTTGCGAGTGTGTGTGAGGGTGGTACCCTACCGAGGGACCACCAGCCCCAGCGACGTGGACCTTAGAGGCCGCGTATTGTTCGCGTCGATTTTCCGCGCCCCCGCGCCGTTTCATTAAGTACCGGGGTCGTTATTATACTGCGTCCGCGATCTTTATCTTTCTTTACGGAAGGTCAGGCCCGATGAAATGACCCAGTCACGACAAAACATTTTCACCGAAGCAGGATTATTTTTAAACAATAGGTGAGTCTGATTTAAATTATTTTTACATGTTTTGTAAATTTAAAGTGAGCAGGTATTAATACGTTTGTTAATTATTAGATTTAAAATCTTTTCTGATAAATAGAAAAGTTATTTGTCCTTTAAAATGTGCGAATTTGTTGTTTCGTATTTTTATAACGCGAGATAAAAACAATTTTCGATATTTTATTCCTCATTCCTTTCATAACAAATAATTAGTTTATCCCCTATGGTGCCATCACTATGGTGCAGCTACAAATAGCATCACTATCAGCTAGCAGCTATCACCTATCAACTATCAATCAATTACCAACAACCCTATCATACGGCAGAACTACTATTGGTATCACTATCAGCACTTAAGACGCAGCACGTACACTGTGTATTTTGTGTATCTTTTCTATTAGGTAAGCCCTATGCCATGGCTAGCGGTGGCATACCCCCCTAACGAAATCCCTTATTTACTCGGGGCAAGCGAAATCGCGCGAACAGACTTCGATAACTGCAAATGATAGCTATTCGCAACAGGAAAATCGAGAACCGAGCCCAAGCTCTTAACGCTAAATTAAATACAATTAAATATAAAATAAATATAAGTACAAATACAACTAAAACTAAACCAAATTAAAACCAACTAAAGCCAACTAGATTAAATCAATCTAACAGTAAACACCATTGATGAACAACTGGACCCTCCTTGCATAAGCATAAGTATCTATTAACTATTAACTATTAATTAACAGATTAACCATAATACAACTGAAGTTGCAGGTACATCTGTACATGCGGCTGGGCATGTTGCCATAACACGAACCTGCTGCAAGGTCTCAACGGGAGACATGCCGCGTGGCATAACTCGATATAAGTCTAAGCCAAATAAGTCAGGACAAGGTGTATCACACAACAGCGAACTTCAATCGGGAACCTAAATTTTCACTTTATACGCTAGATTTTAATCTTAACCTTAATTTAACTTCGCATTCTAAATTCAAAAATTCCAATCTGAAATACAGCATTAGACGGTTAAATAAATAAGCAAGCTCTAAGAACTCCCAGCATCTTATAGTGTAGGTACTCTACAGAAATTAAATAGACTCGGATATACCCCAATCAAATCGTGACATCTATGTATGTATTTAATTCAATTGATACAATCCGGCGCGGTACAACATAACATGACGTAATATATCATATATCTTAACAAATCCTAACTTAACATAGCGTGACACAATAATTAAACACAGCGAGGGAGCCAACACGCCAAACGCAGGTATACGTGACAGATTAGACGCGAGCACTTATTGCCTCCGGTGTGCTTTGTCTCCCCTCTCTTCTCTCTTCCTCCTTTCACTATATCTTGCAATGCAATGCAACGCAACGCATTCTACAACGTAGGGCTGCCCCCACCATAGGAAAGCCAGATAAATAGGCCCCATGCCTTATTTCAAACCCACCTCATTCAGTAAAGAATGGAAACGGGTAGAATACTCTGGACACAGCTGAGCTAGAATGATTGGGTGATTGACTAACTGGTTGAATGATTGATTAATTGAGTGTTTGACTAACTAGCTAGCTAATGAGCTAACTGATAAATAGATTAACCTAGACCCGACCCGATTGGAGACTGAATGATTGAGGAACTAATGAATCGATTGAGTACTAAACAAGTTTGGACTGACTGACTGATTAGTGCACTAACCGACTATAGAAGCGACAGGCTGAGTGGCCAACTAAATAATTGATTAACTGATCAAAGTTGACTGCAAACCTAAACCTAAACCATGATAAGAAATAAGAAGTGAACCCAATAAAACTCAACAAAATTCAACAAATTTTACAACAATTTTACAATTTTACACGCACCAGCATGTTTCAGCATACATCAGACTACCTCAAACAACCTTCTCTAGCTCTCTAACTCTGCAGCTTTTCTCTCTCTCGCAGTGTCTCCGTCAGCCCTTTAGTATATCCAGCATATTTCAGATTATTTCAGCTTATTTCACAGCTTATTTCACATATTTCAGCTATTTCAGCTACCCCAGCTACTTCAGCTTATTTCAGCCTATTCCAGCCAGTCCTTTTCAGTCTACTTCAGCCCACTCAAACGAACAGCCAAGATGGCAATCTCAACTGGAGCTATCTGGAACAAACGCAGGCTTAAAGCAACTTAATTCAGCACGGAACACAGCACACAACATAGAACGTGCGAGGATAAATCAAGCGACCAAATCAGAGTAACACAATTTCACAAATAATGCAGCTGGAACTGGTATTGTGTGCAAATAGAGTTGAAGACCAGAAATAGACAAGTGTAGACCGGGACAATGAATACTTATACATACAACTATGCAAACACTATGTAAACCCTGTTAATCTGGTTAATCGGGTAAATTATAAACACGTAAAGCAAGCAAATCATTAAGGAAATGATTAGAAGTATAAACTAAACTAATAGTAATACTTACACACTCACTTGGTCGTCATAAGGAAATGAGGACGAGACCCACAGACTGGAGGAAAACTAGAGAGCGCGGTGTATTAAACAGCAACAGCAGACAAAGGCAGTAACAATATTATAATATATTATAATGCCACCCATACCAGATGTGGCCCACTAGAATTATAATTAAAACATATTGTAAGTCGCTAACAACTGCTGAAGCAGGAGCAGGCTAGGACAGGAATATGGATCAACGCACCTGAAACAAACTAACAAACAAACAGCAGGAACAAGCGAACAAGCAATGCAGTCAAATAGAATCAACAAACGAAATGAATACTAGCCAGAACAAACAAACCAAACCAACCAACCAACTCACCAACAAACAAGCAAACAAACAAACAAATCAAAATGCAAATAACAACAACACCAATAATAAACAAGCAAATGCAAACACAAACGCAAGCGCAACACAGAAAAGAAGCGAAACCAAACACAAGCTACGAAAGATAGCAAACTTAACAAACTTAAAAAGCCATACCAATATGACAAAACAAACATGCAAGCAGTTAAACATTAAACATACAAACATTTAAACATTAGACATTAAAACACAAATTATACTCAAATTCCTCCTATAGCTAGCATAAATCTCCAATCCCAAACCTCAAACTTAAAATGCAAAAGTCAAACTCATAAAACTCATAAAATTCAAAACCCCAAATCTCATCAGGCTAACAAACCAAACGAAATCGTACAACCCTCTCTCATCTCCTTCGCTACTACCGCTGTTACGACGACAATCCACAACTCATATCTACATCACCCTTACCCATATAACAACACAACACGAACTAATCCCTCCTATCCTTCTATCTTTCTCCTAACTCTCGTCGCAGCGACCACTCGCAACAACACAACGCACCACTGCAACACGTTATTCTCCACCATTCTCCATTATTCTCCACTTTTCGCCAGTATTTCCTATTATTCCTATTACTGCTATTATAATATCTCCCATTATCCCTTACATACAGTCCCTATAGTCATATACATATTCTAATTCATATTCTTATTCTTATTCCTGGCACGATCTATACACTCTCTATATTCGTTATCTAAATGCTCTATACTCCCTATACACCTACGACACCTCTATAGTAAATTGCCGTTTGTAACGACAACTACCTCCAAATAAACCCCAAAATCAACCCCGAAATTCCCTAATTCCTTACATCAAAGGATAGAGAAATGAAATGTCAACATCGAATAGATACTCGCAGGTTAACAGGCTGTGAAGCCCTGAACAGTACCAAACCTAAACTCAAGAATCACAAAAATCCCAACACCAAACAACAAATACAAGTAAACAATAAGCAAACAAGCGTGAACAGGCGAAATAAACAAGAAAACAAACAAATACCGTAAAACAAATATCTTATAGCAAAATACTCATAAACAAATAAACACTTAAAGTCACAAAAATCACTAAACCACCAGATGACTAGGAAACATAGTTCTCTATGGACCGCTCCACCTCCTCCTTGGTCATCATTATGCACTCCACGAAATCCAAAATTGCACGGTAAGTCGAAGGATCGCTCAGAAGAAGGGAAACAAAGTTGTCAACAGACAACACCCCTACACGAGCAAATAAGTCTGCACGCTCAGCGGCCCAGGCGACGCAGTGGAAAAGAGTGTGTTCAGCAGTATCCACGACTTCCGTGGGACAGAACCAACAACGAGAAGTATCATCGCGACCGATACGATGCAAGTAACTACCAAAGCAACCGTGGTTAGTCAAAACTTGGGTTAGGTGGTAAGTAAGTAAACGAGAGCCACCCCGGTCTATCCACAACGAAATGTCAGGAATTAAACGACGAGTCCAATTACCATGAGGACAAGTGTCCCAATGACGTTGCCAATCATCCCTTACGATGAAATCAAGTAATTTAGGAGTATCTAGATCGTCAATAAAAGGGTCAAACTCGAAACCTACTGTACGTGAATGAATAAGAAGATCGCATGGAGTGCAACCAGACAGAACGCAGAGAACAGCGGTTGACACCGTTTGATAACTGCGGCAAACGCGTACTAAACCTATACGCTGGGTACATTGGAGACGACGATTAATGCAGGCAAAATTCACGGCCTCGAACCACACAGGAGCACCATAGAGAACTATGGACTCCACGACACGATAATACGGAAGGCGGCTAGTATAATCACAGCCACGAAGATTCGAAAGAATGCAGGACAAACGTTTCGCAACGGCCAGGGACTTGCTGCAAACACGGTCGATGTGTTGATGATAAAGGCGGCTATTGCCAAAAGGCACACCTAAGTAACGAACAAAAGGAGAAGTATGGAGAGTACTACTACCGGGAGTAAAGTATAATCCATGGGGAACGCGACGGCCGGTTAAGAGAATTGCCTCCGTTTTCTGCATGGCAAGCACTAGACCTTGCGAAACATACCAGGAATCAAGGATGCGAAGACACTCTTCGGCTAGCAAACGCAGCTGATCCAGCGAGAGCCATGTCGTCGGCGAAGCCTACGGTGATAGCCCCACCGGGCAAAACAAGATCCAATACGGCGTCATAGGCCAAAATCCAGAGGAGCGGACCCAACACGGAACCCTGGAGCACACCAGTAAATACGGGGACCTCAATCCAAGAACCGTCAAGCAAAGTAGTAGCAACATGACGGTCCGAAAGGTAACTAGAAAGAATACGAATCAAAGAAGGAGGAAAACCGCGAGAGGTGGCGGCGCGAAGAACGTTTTCCCACGCAGGAGTGTTGAAAGAGTTCTTCACGTCTAGGGTAATTAATAAACAATGACTATTAGCACTGCGAGCGCGATCCCACTCGCTGGTAATGACACGCATAGCCTGCATTGTCGAGCGATTGGCTAGGAAACCGAACTAACGAGGGGAAAAACCGCCAGACACGCGAACGGCCTCCAAGAGACGCTCGCGGATGAAGTACTCAAAACTCTTACTTAAATAGGGAAGCATGCACAAGGGACGCAGATCACAGACAGAACAACAGAGTTTTCCGGCTTTTGGAATCAGAACCAAACGGCCACTTTTCCAGGCGGATGGAAAGTAACCGCTCGAATAACAAGAATTGAAGAGCTTGGACACCCACGCGTTAGCTTTTCTACCTAAAATATAAATAGCGTCTCTCGTCATACCATCGGGCCCTGGAGCCTTTTTCAGGCCTATTCGAAGAAGAGAACTTAACACAGTAAATGGATCAAATGGGATATGACTTCCGTCAGGATTAATAAAGGAATTATAGGGGTACAAGGAGGAATCACGAAAATTGTCTCCAGTCTCTAAAACGGCATTGGGGAGCGGGGAAACAGAACCCGAGGAGGAAATAGAGCCCGAGCGCGATGGGGGTGAACAAACGAAAAGCGATTTCATAGCACAATCGAATTCTTTCCTATTTAGAATTACAGCGGGTTGAACGCCGCGTAGTTTTTTCATCATACAATTGTAAGGGCGCACCCACACGTCAGTCTGCACTTCTGAAATCATCCCTTGGAAACATTCATTCTTACGACGGGTAATGAGGGATTTCAGGCACCTGCGAGCAAGCAGATAAATCGGCAGCACAATCTCTGCGGCAGCAATCGGATCGCGAGAAAGAGTCGAAAGGTAGAACCTACGGGACTTGTGCGTTTCGCAACGAAGTGCAGCGATTTCCTTGCTCCGCCAAGGAACGTTGCGACGTTTTTTGGAACAAGAGGGGAGTGGCGAGCGCACAGAATCAAGAACAAGCTTGAGCTCGGACAGCTGGAAGTCAATCCCGTCGCGGGTAAATAAAGGCGTAGTGAGATCACAGTCACCAAAGCGGGACACCACAGCATCCTCCCAAGACTCCATATCACATGCACCAAGAGAAACTATCGGCGGGGATTGAGAAGAAACGGAAGTACAAGAGAAAAAATTAGAGCCGGTAAAATCTGACAATACAGCAGAACGCGTCACCCAGGAATGAAAAGACAAAGGACAAGCTAAGAAGTCTATGCGGGAAGATGACTCGCCCCTCAAAAAAGAAGGCCCCCGGTGCTTTTTACAGGCTCCAGATCGAGCTCGGACACAAACAATTGAAGGAAACGGCCCCGCTTGGCGAGCGGAATAGAACCCCAGGAAGGGGAACGAGCGTTAAAATCACCGCAGATTATAACCGGCTTAGTAACGCTCTGAAGGGATACCGACAAGCAGCTAATAATATCCTCAAACTCTAAGGAAGATAGATTAGGGGACAAATAACACGACACAGGGGCAAAGTCGCGGGTTTCAACAATTACGTATCCGCGACCGACCCCCACACATTCTACGACTCCGAAATCAGAGGTAGGGGCGGGACGGTACCAAATAGCGCTCCTTGAATCCGCGCTACTAAACCATTCGTATCTCACCTGGTAAGGTTCGCAGATGCAAACGAAGTCCACGCACATCTCGGCGGACGACTGCCATAATAGATCCTGCGCGAGGCGGCAGTTGTTAAGATTTATTTGTAGAATATTGAAGGCCGCCATCGCGCGGGGGGTTATGGTTGCGATATGCCTACAAACGAGTAATTAAGTAAGTTAAACAAATTAAATAAACAAGATAATTAAATAAAATAAATAAATAAACAAATCAACAAACAAATCAGCAAATGATCAAGTAATAAGTGAGGCAATCAGAAATATAATAAACATAACACAGTACAATATGATATGATATAAGAAACAAATAACAAGCAACATAAGTAAACTAAGTATGAAAGAAATATGATTAAGCAAGGCAGACGGAGCCGAAAACTCAGACAATCAACAGATAGCAACGAGCAAGCTAACAGGTACATAATTGACAGACAGGTACACAAACTAGCTAACAAACAAACGAACAAGTCCCGACAGGGTTAAACTCTAAATCGAGCAAGAGGGCACAAAAGATCAGAATAGAATAGGCAACAAAATCACGCATACAAACAAACAGACAAACCAATAAATTAACAAACAATAAATCAATTAACGAAGCACACAACAAACAAACAAACCAATTCGCCAGACATCAACGAACAACACAAACATATTACAAATGCAACAGATAGGAATCAATAACCAAAAAGACATAAACCAACGGGGACATTAAAAGGACGTTAGTAACCTTAATGAGAATGAACGATACGAGCAAAATGAGAAACGAAGCGAGATACGTGTATATACGCGTGCTTATACGAACTTGAGCTACCTAAGCACATAAGCACAGACGCATGTATGTGCGCGTATACGTATGGATGTGTAAGCATGTAGGCTATATATCATCACCAGCACCAACATCAACTCAACACAGCAAACAATAACAATAACACACACACACATACAGGGACAATGGACAGAGCAACTAAAAGAAATGACAACAGCAGGATCAGAAAACGAATGAAATAAATGTAAGTCTACGTGTTGAGATGAATGAATAGGTTGGCAGAATTGCCTCAGCAATAACAACAATGACTTGGCAACTGTACGGTGCAGCTCACGCAAGTGTGTGTTTATAAATAAGGTGCGTGAGTGTGTGGGTGTGCGTATGCATGTGTGTGTATGTGTTATAAACAAGGTACATGGCGTAAGGGCTAAACCGAAACCGGAATCGAAACTGTTTCCTCTCTTCCTGAACTAAATCAGCATCCCCAAGCGATAAACAACGACAACAAGCAAGGATTGGAAACAGACGAAGGAGGGCCCCAGTTAAGTGGGCATCGGAGCATAAACCACTACAAGCCGGAAACCAAGTGCAAAAGGCAACAGAAACAAGATTGAGCGGTAAGGACTAAATTAAACGAAGAATACAGAAACAAGTCAAAGCGGAATGCAAGATGAAGAAGCAGGGGGACGTACAATAACATGAATAACGATAGACAACAATATTCATCACTAACATGGTAAAATAAAAACACACGATAGGGCATGCAAAACTACACAGCAAGGCAGAGCAGAACAAGAATCCAAAGGACAAAGAGAAAGGAAACAAATAAACAAGACACGACGCAATACATAAGATCCAATCAAACCTAAACTTAAATTTAGCCACACTTAAGTAGGCTAGTTAAAGCCAGCTAAATTAAACCAAATAAAAATCAAATAAGCAAACGAAACTCAAAGAAACCTAATAAGCTAATAAGTAAATAAACAAACTAAACAAAAGAAAATTTCAAGTAAACTAAAGGCCAAACCTATATCAAGCACAAATTGCGTACCTTAACATAAAACGTAGATTGGATTTAGGCCTAACCCTATTATACTTTACTTTACTTAAAACCAAACCTACAAACCAAACTCAAATTAAACCCTAGAATCCTAAAAACACGAAACCTTAAAAAACCCAAAATCCCAACAAACCTTTGGCAATCGAATAAAATAAAATTAATTAATCAAGCAAACTATCAATCGAAAAATCGAACAATCAACAAGCAAAATTTAAATGAGCCCTAACTCTTCCCTGTCTCTCTCAGCCTTGTTTCAACTAGACATTCAGCACATTAACCCACCTATACGATTGCTCGACCTCTTGATACCTCTCGCTTCCTTCTCCTTCTCCTTCTTTCCTTTAGTACCTCCTTCTCCTATGGATCTTTCTCCTACTCCTTCTAAACACCCGATCACAGTCACTTCTGCCTCTGCTCCTCCTTCCTTTGTCCTATCACTCCTCGCAATAAGTTGCGAATATATAAGAATATATATATATATATATATATATAGAGAGAGAGAGAGAGAGAGAGAGAGAGATACGTATTCTACTACACCTGAAAATAGGAATAATCAGCACACATGTAACAGGCAAACTATATAGTAGCAACGAGGATAAGGCATAGACAATGAACAAACAAACAATAACTAATAATCTAACAAATTTGATAAAACTACCATATTAGTATCATCATACCATCCTATCTACCTTCTATGTGCCTACCTACCCCTAGGAAAATACCTCTAGGGAACTCACCAGCGGGGGATAAATCCTAGAAATCAGCCAATGACTGATGGATAAATGATCAGGCACGGTAACCCTGAAATTCTGCAATCCTTCAACTCCTCAATACGACAAAATATAGCAATGCTGCAGTAACTGAATGCTGCAACAAGTATGCTGCATACAAGAGTAGCTAAAACAAATAAACGAACTAAATCAGCAATGAAATCACCTCAGAAGCAGGGGCAAATAAATTAAAATCAAATCAAATCAAATTAGAAGTGACAAACAGCAGAACGGAACTATGCATGGAAATCAGCTAAATTAAACTAAAACTAACTAATGGGAATCCAAGAAACAGCAAACATTAACATTGACTTACCAAACTAACGTGATGATTGCACGGGAGTTAGTTATGATATATGCTGCATGTAATCAATTAAGTCAAATATGGACAAGGAATCACTAGCCACTAACCACGTGCAGCAAAGGAAGATATCCTAAATAGGAAATAGATAAATAAATAAATAAATAATATATCAACTCAACACATCTCAAAATCTTAACTCATCCTCATGCCCATGCGCAAGATCATATCATATCATATCATATATCATATCTCATGCACACAGCAGCAACATTATCCATGCACACACACTCATACGCTAATTAATTAAACCCAATTAAACAAGTAATTAATTAAATTAAATAGCCAAACACACACAATCTACCCCAGCAACATGTGCTCGCGCTTCCACTATCATTGTTAAATAAACTAAATAATTAAACCAATACTAAATCAAATAAATCAAACTAAATTAGAAATTAGAAACAAACCAACCAAGTAGTTAGGGCAACAGGCCACATGCAGCAAGGAGTAATTATGTGCAACGGAATCCGACAAGGATAAGATCAATCAATCAATTAATCAATTAATTAATCAATAAATCAATCAATCAATCAATCAATCAATCAATCAATCAATCTAAATCTCAATAAATCACAAACAGAAATGAAGCAAATATAGAATATAAAATTATATAAAATATTTAAATATAAAGTACAAACTGCCAATCATAAGCATAGAAATGCGAATTAACAAGCCGATCCCAAACCAAGACCAAAGTTCAATTGAGTGTTAATCTAAAACCCTTAAAATCCCAAACTCCGGTATATAAATAAAATACGTAAAATACCCAATAATTAAATGTAAACCCTTAAAATGAAGGCAGCGCAAACAAGAGCCACTCCAGGGATTAGCGAGATGCAAAGAAATGACCGATAGCAAACGAAAAGGAAAAGGGTTACAATGAGCGCAGCTATAAAGTCAACCGAAAGAAAGGAAAACGTGACCAAACATGGCAAAATGCAAAACCCGATATCCAATGCTAAAACAAGCTTGTAAGAAATTAAGTAAAACAAAGATAAACCCGCCCTGCATTTTCGTGACCTGCCGTATTCATCTCACATCACGTTTACCTTTACTTTACTCTTACATTCGCACCTCACTTTTTGCCTTTCGCTTTCATTCACAACCACAATTATCTCAAACGATTTTCTCTCTTACTTCTTCGCTTTACTCTCACCTTTACCTTCACTCTCACTCTTCAACAACGCTCTACCTTCTACCTGCCAATATACTCTCACTTTCACTCTCACTCTCACTGCCTGTAAAATGGCTCAGTAAGGCAACAAGGTGCAAGTATGGCTACGATGCGGTCAGCAGGTAACAGCGGCAACACACAGAAATCAAGGAACAATGCGTGCGTACACAAGAACAGTCAGACAGGTTCTAACACGCCTCAACACGAAGAAACGAAGCAACCACAACAGCGTGGCAAGTATACTCAGCCTAAAGAGGGCAGCACCGTGGCGCAAAAACCCCAATGTAGTACAAGTAGTTTAAATCTAATCTAAAATGGCCAAATTCTAAAATTCTAAATTAAAATTAAAATTTTAATTTTAATCTAACTCAATATAAATCTATGTAGAAGGAAACCCAATATACGCGTAGTCTAGCCTCGCTAAATGTAATCATATTTAATCTAATAACAAACAGGATAGACTCTCACACACTAGAAACAAAACTGATCAGCAACAAATGATATAGACACGGCCGGAAATGACATAGACCTAAGCAGAAACCATGCGGCGGAGATGAAAAGTCGCAAACCCCTGCGGAGACTAAAGGTACCAACCAACTAACCTAGACTAGGCTTAACCGTAATCGAAACGTAACCGAAACTTAATAGGAGCTAAATCAAACCAAAATCAAACCAAATAACCTAGTAATTAGCACTAATCAAACGAAATAATCAAACAAGCAAAAGCAGCAAATAAACCAGAATAATTAGAAGACACGTTAACGAGTACCACTAGGATATATAAATGTATATATATGTAGTATATATTCCTGTAACTAACGCCCAAATTTAGTAACCCAAGGCATGGTAAAGTAAAGCCAACAAACTAAGCACAAAATTCCGATATGGCGATATTAACATACTTACCTACTTACTCACTTACATAGAAAGACAGCACAACAAATGAATGCCTGAAAACAAGACGAAAACGAACTAAGTAACAAATTACAATTAGGATTCCAATAAGTCATACTACTACTACCAAACGGTAACTAAATTAATGAAGCCAACCTAACCAACTAACTAATCAATAAACGAATAACTATCTAAGTAAGTAATCATCTAATAGATAATTAATAATAATCAGTAGTCGCAAGTGTAAACTGCTCGCATCATAGGAAAACTAATGGTAATGGTAACCAACAACCTCTATGGTAATAAATAGACTATGAAAGGACAGGAATCAGATCCAGCATGGCGACAAGAACAAATAAGTGCAATAGCAGCATATTTTATATTTTATATCTTATTTTATTTTATTTTACTTATTTCATATTATACTATCCTATTATAATTAATCTATTCAAATGCACAGCATATATGCATGCATGCGTATATACACGTATAGATATCCATATACACATTAATTAACTATTGAACAGGAGAGCAGAACAAATATATAAAGGCCTGACAAGGAGGCCAATCTC
This sequence comes from Megachile willughbiella, assembly GCA_945859595.2. NCBI lineage: Eukaryota > Metazoa > Arthropoda > Insecta > Hymenoptera > Megachilidae > Megachile > Megachile willughbiella. Next base: position 78,831 of record CAMAOD020000242.1, read on the forward strand.
AGAAATCGTAGAAATTGGATAAGTCGTTTCAACTTATGAATAGGATGTGTCTTAATTCAGTGGTCAATAAACTTTCTCTATGCACTGTACTGGCCAGATATGGAGGCACATGTATATTAGGGTGGCCCTTATTTTTCGACTTCCGATTTTTTTTGGTCTCACCCCCTACCATTTTTACATTTGGTGAAAAAATGATAATGTCAAAATTTGAGCATGATTGGATAACAGGAACCCGTGCCGCAATTGAGTTGAAGTTTTGAAATTTGCACGATTTCAAGTTATCGTCCGATATGTTGGTGGCCTTTTATTTTGAAAGTATCAGTGAATATTTTTTAATGAAAATATCCGAGCTGCCGCGCGGAATTGGGCCCATGGCCAGACCACACTGCTATGGGCCATAAAACCATTGCGCATGGTGTTGCGTGATCCCAGGAATCTGGGCAAAGCACAACCGCCTTTGGTAGGAACGTGTGGTAGAGTTGATGAGCGTATTGGGTGCCATATCGACTCGCTCCCAAGGGTTTGCGTGACAGGGCCGTCGTTTGAGGTGTCGGGCTTTGACCTAGTATCCGAGACGAGATCCTGGAGACCACGCACCGCTTACCCTAAAAAGCCTCCATGGTGCTACCCAATCCCAGAACTCTGGGTAACAGATGCCCGTGGTGTGCAGAATTGCGTGGAAGAGGTGTCACGGTGAGTGCCCTCGGCGGTTCCCCATCAAACGCTGGAAGAGGAGTCTTCCTAACATGCGATTGTGCGTAGGATAAAGGCATGGCCATCGTTTGAGGTGTCGGAATGATGGACCCAGTCATTCTAGTTCGACTTCACTCTTAAAACTGTCATTACAGAGCTACCCAATCTCAGCCCGCTTCTGAGCAACGGATGCCACTGAGAAGTTAGTTTTACCCTACTGATGACTGTGTCGTTGCGATAGTAATCCTGCTCAGTACGAGAGGAACCGCAGGTTCGGACATTTGGTTCACACACTCGGTCGAGCGGCCGGTGGTGCGAAGCTACCATCCGTGGGATTATGCCTGAATGCCTTTAAGGCCGTATCCTTTCTAGACAAAGTTGGCAACGATATTTCTAGGAGTCTCGTGTGGGTCGAAACGCTCAAAACAATGTGACACTACTAGGTGGACGGTCCTCGGTTCGTTCATCGCACGAGCCCCAGTTTGCCGCATGGGCGTCATCGGATTCGCACGACGACCGCGGCGCTCTAACGGTCGATTATGGGTACTCCAAGTTCGACATCGAGACTCGGAATCGTCTGTAGACGACTTAGGTACCTGGCGGGTTGTTGTACTCGGTAGAGCAGTTACCACGCTGCGATCTGTTGAGACTCAGCCCTATGCTTGGGGATTCGTCTTGTCGGTTAGGCGAGGACCCTAAAGAAAATGTATCTGGAAAGAAAGAAAAAGCGAAAGAAAGAAAAATAATCGAGAAAGAACGAACGGGAATGAATATCGTGCACCAAACACGCGATACATTCCGTTTCGTATAAAAACGTTAGAGTTGGAACGAGAGTTCTTCTCTTCACAATTTGTTACGAAAGCAAAAAAGCAATACGCTGCCAGAACTTGTATATACGCTACAGATACGAAAAGCAATACGCCGCTAGAACTTGTTCTTTCGCGCCGCATCACCAAAGCAATACGCTGCCAGAACTTGTATATACGCTACAGATACGAAAAGCAATACGCCGCTAGAACTTGTACTTTCGTGACGAAATACGAAAGCAATACGCTGCCAGAACTGGTACTTGAACTAGTGATAAATATTTAATAGCTTCGGAGCGTATGAATCCGAACGCGCCAAACCGGTGTAAAAGTACTTAGAAAACGCTCTTCAATCGAGTAAAAATATCGTTTGTAGGTGTTGTCAGTGATCGTTTCATCGATCCGAAGGTACCGAAGGGGACTTAGGGCGGAATCGAAAGCAATATTCGGATGAAAATGTTACGGCCCGGGTCCTCGAAGGGATAAATTATTATTCCTTTCGCCACTCGACCGTATCTTTTCTTATGTTCTTCAGCTTTTGGGTTAGCGTAGCGTTGCGCGTACGTCGTCACGCTGGGTCCGTGATGGCTCGCCGATGTTAATCCTCCTACAATCTTCCAATAATCCTCGTGTCTCTCGCAGATGTCCTATCTTTATTCCGTCACGCTGGGCGATGCTCGTGAATTATCAACGAGTGGAATATCGATGGAGTGGAGTATGTCGGTTAGGTATCTCAAGATAAATTCTCTCACAGGTTAAATATATATATATTAATATATATTCTTGAATACGATGAATGATACAAACGTTGAATATAATGTTGATCCGTGGTATAATAGTGTATAATAAAGTTCGCTTACTCTAGTCACTCGACGGTGATGGGGGACGATTACGACCACCCGTAAGGATACTTTGTTGAATGCAGGATATGAATGCCTTGATGAATGCCGGATATGAATACTTTGATGAATGCCGGAGATAGAACGTTGTGACCGGGCCTGGAGTAGGATTACCTATCTCACAGGGTACCGGGTAGCAAACTGAGCTCGTGAGTGAATTTGATCGGGGTTTTTATAGTGGTTGAGAACAAAGGGATTGATTCTAGGAGGTTCGGCTGATGCAAGAGGAAGTTATTGTAAGATAAGAGAGGAATGTGTTTACGGTCAATGGTGAGAAGAAAGGATGTTATGGTAAGATATCTCGAGAGGATGTTATGGATAGATAAGTGAAGAATGTGTTTATAGGAACGGTTCGAAAGGATGTTATTGTAAGATATCGATAAGGGTGTTTGGGCGAGTGTTACTGGAGAGTGTTTATGATCGAATAGAATTTAGGTGAAGACAGGATGTTTATAAGGATTGAGTTCGAGGAAAGGACTTATCGCATGGGAAAGGAATGTCGAGTGCTGTACAATCTTATAAACTATGATCTTATAAACTATGCTCGCGTCGTTGAATATAATACGTCCTACGTCTAATGATTACATGGCTTGGTTAAGATATGCTCTACGTGTCTAAGTTGATTATATGGTTCGAGTATAAATGTGTCTTATATTCTAGCGGTTATATATGTGTCTTAAACTCTATGTAAACGTCGGAGGCCCGACGTAACAAAAAAGCCTCACCGAACCGCCTGTGCGGAGAGATAAATATTTAATAACTTCGGAGCGTATGAATCTGAACGCGCGAAACCGGTGTAAAAGTACGTAGAAAACGCTCTTCTATCGTGTAAAAATGTCGTTGGTAGGTGTTGTCAGTGATCGTTTCATCGATCCGAAAGTACCGAAGGGGACTTACAGCGAAATCGAAAGCAATATTCGGAGGAAAATGTTACGGCCCGGGTTCTCGAAGGGATAAATTATTATTCCTTTCACCGCTCGACCGTACCTTTTCCTATGTTCTTCAGCTTTTGGGTTAGCGTAGCGTTGCGCGTACGTCGTCACCCTGGGTCCGTGATGGCTCGCCGATGTAAATCCTCGTAAAGTCTTCTAATAATCCTCGTGTCTCTCGCAGATGTCCGATCTTTATTCCGTCACGCTAGGCGATGCTCGTGAATTATCAACGAGTGGAATATCGATGGAGTGGTGTATGTCGGTTAGGTATCTCAAGATGAATTCTCTCACAGGTTAAATATATATATTAATATATATTCTTGAATACGATGAATGGTACAAATGTTGAATATAATGTTGATCCGTTGTAATAATAATGTATAACAAAGTTCGCTTACTCTAGTCACTCGACGGTGATGGGGGACGATTACGACCACCCGTAAGGATACTTTGGATGAATGCAGGATATGAATGCCTTGATGAATGCCGGGAATGAATACTTTGATGAAAGCCGGAGATAGAACGTTGTGACCGGGCCTGGAGTAGGATTACCTATCTCGCAGGGTACCGGGTAGCAAACTGAGCTCGTGAGTGAACTTGATCGGGGTTTTTATAGTGGTTGAGAACAAAGGGAATGATTCTAGAAGGTTCGGCTGATGCAAGAGGAAGTTATTGTAAGATAAGAGAGGAATGTGTTTACAGTCGATGGTGAGAAGAAAGGATGTTATGGTTAAGATATCTCGAGAGGATGTTATGGATAGATAAGTGAAGAATGTGTTTATAGGAACGGTTCGAAAGGATGTTATTGTAAGATATCGATAAGGGTGTTTAGGCGAGTGTTACTGGAGAGTGTTTATGATCGAATAGAATTTAGGTGACGACAGGATGTTTGTAATGATTGAGTTCGAGGAAAGGACTTATCGTATGGGAAAGGAATGTCGAGTGCAATCTTATAAACTATGGTCTTATAAACTATGCTCGCGTCGTTGAATATAATATGTCTTACGTCTAACGATTACATGGCTTGGTTAATATATGCTCTACGTGTCTAAGTCGATTATATGCTTTGAGTATAATAGTGTCTTACATTCTAGCGGTTATATATGTGTCTTAAACTCTATGTAAACGTCGGAGGCCCGACGTAACACCTCCCCCCTTAGAAAAGTCAATTTTTATCGGTAGGGACAAATTGGCTTCCCGAGTTTCGCTTTGCTAGAAAGTCCGCTGGGGGTGCTTGGGGTTTTAGTTCGTAAGTGTCTTTTAACGTGGGGTACAGGGGGTCACTAATCACTGCACAGTCACTTTTTGGGGCTTTCACTGAGTCTTCATCCTGAGGAACACACTCGATCCCGGTTCCAGGCATGTTCAGCTTTTCGTCGTCCTTTCGTTTCAAAAACAGAAAGAAATGGGTCATCGAGCTCCAAACTGCTGCCAGTAGCTGTAGACTTCATCCGTAGGCCGAATGCAGGGCAATTCCGTTCAAAATGGAATTGATGATTATCTTGAGAATCCGGAAGCTTAGGTATATGCCGATGAGCCCGGCGCTGAAAGAGCCGAATCTGATGAATGTGGCCCATATCTTTTCTCCTGTGGATTTTGCTATCTTTTCGATTGAGGCTGCGTCTAGTAAGTTAGCCATTTGTATACTTCCACTTGTAAACTGACGCCCTGTGGCTCCTTGGGCGATCGAGCTTATCACTGAGGCTTTCTCAATTGCGAACATTATGTGGTTCTTCAGTTTAGCCAAATCCTCTGAAGAGTATATCCCTCCATTTGCCAAGTTGTGCGGGTCGACATATTTCCACGTTGGTTTCGTGATTGATTGCAAGGCTTTCGGTGGAATCGTCTCGGTTAAGCCTGGAGCATACGATACCACGCGCCATTTAATTTGTACATGGCTGGCATCAGCGTGTTGCATTCTCTTCTGGTTCCCACGGTGGTAAGTATGTGATTTTTGGGGGTTAGGAAACGAGATTCGTTTCCATATGTTACTGGTAGTTCGTCGAAACATTCCTCTGTCTTCCTCACTTGGCATGCAACCGGAATGCAGTGAATAACGTGAATAGCTTCTCCAGAAGCCACGGCCATATGTCCTGATGCTTTCGTAATTGCATATGCCACCTCTTCCGGTGAAGTATGGATCAAGGTAAGAGCGTTTCTGATTACTTGGCGCTCCAGATTGCATCTCTGCTCAATCACGTCGTTGTATAGTTGCAGCAATTGATTTTTGATGTGCCTCTCGACGTATACGAATTTCGAATTCACGTACGTGGAGATGTCGAGGTTGTTGACCGGGGTGCGCGCTTTCGCCTTGAATTTTCCATCTGCTGCCGTTTCTACGATGAATAATTTTGGGTGTTCGGTTTTCACCAGGCGATATCCGCAAAGCATTGTCTCCTGAGTCTTTGTTAATGCAAATGTAGTGTCTTCGGATGTTACTACGTATATTGTTGGTGCCTGGGCTTCTTGCGACGTGATCTTACTGGCCCTTCCTTCATACAGGACGTCGTAATGGTTGAAATGACATTGGTCGATAGGCATAGGGTCCCAATACGTATACCCGTCTTCCGCGTCTAGGCATGTTCCCAGCTGAAGAGCGCAGCGTTGTCCTGTGCGCAGAATTACTTGATTTGTGTCCAAACTGACTGGAGCCGTATAGTCCTTAATCGAGACGGTGACCACTGCCTGCACAACGACGTCAGACCAAGAACCGTATGGGTCTGCATAAGTTGTTCCAGCACATGCTCCTTGCGTATCGATTTTTCCAGCTATCGTGAGGCTGGCGTGTGTAGTGGAGTTTGGTTGAACTCCATTTATCTGAACTGCAGGAGTGATGGCGATGGTTCCGGTGGTATGCAGATTCCTGCAGGTCTCATGAGTCGTTGGAAATATGTATTGTTGTCGCCCATTGTGTACCACTGACACGTGCGAATGCATTCCACAGTAATAGATGGTTCGATCTATCTCAATCCGGCACTGGCTCACCGGTGTTTCGTTGAAGCCGCCCAGCTGCAGCAATTGTATGTCTTTTGTCTCCGTTAAAGGCTTAATGTTACCCGGGTTACAGTCCAGTTGATCGATAATGGAAAAAGTTGAAATGTTCAGCGTTGGCCCACTGCAATCGTACCCGATGAGTCCATATGCCGGGATGATGATGGTTAGGAGCAGAACGATCCACATGATGATATTACTTGCTCGTAACGCCGATGATGAATTGATGCTCGGGCAAGTGAGTCGGGGATTTTTGTTTCCTGTTGCTGAGGGTGGGGGTACAAGTGACGTAACCGCTGTGTTTACTCGCGTGGTTGGGGGAGTCTTGAATTTTTTGAGTCGGTTCGAGTGTACAATTTTCATTCGACCCTTCACGGCTAATTTTACATTTCCGTTTGGAAACACCCAAAGGACCTCGTAGGGCCCTACATACTCGTCGTCGAATTTGTCGCGTCGTAACTCATTCGTTACCATAACCCGCTCACCGATTTCGAATTTTTCCACATGCACACGCCGATCATAATACTGTTTTGATTTCTCTTTCGCATTCATGAGATTCTTACGCGCAATACCTAAATTATAAGTGATTTTCTCCTGGAGATCTCGCAAATATTGATTGTATGATTCATTAGTTGTTTCGGTTAGTGCCGCGTCTGTAGCGGGTACGCGAGCGAGTTTTCCAAAGACTAGTTCGTGCGGCGTTTTCTGAGTACCTTCGTGGACGCTCGTATTGTAACTGAACATTGCCAGACTTAGCCATTCGTCCCAGTTGTCTCTTTGAATGTACTGCTTTAGGTATTCCGTAAGTACGTGATGCGATCTTTCAATAGAACCGTTGCTCTGAGGATGGTGAGCTGTGGTTCGCGTTTGTGCAATCCCGAGCCTTTTCGAGACAGCCTTCATTAATGAACTAATAAAATTTCCGCCCTGATCCGTTAGCATTGCTTTCGGTACTCCGAATTGAGAAACAAATTGATTTACTGCCGCGTCAGCTGTTTCAATGGCCGTTGCGTCGCGTAGAGGGATAGCGACTGAGTATTTGGTGAGCAAATCTTGAATAGTGAGAACGTACTTGTTTCCGGAGTTCGTAATAGGAAGCGGCCCAACAAGGTCGAGAGAAATCTTATCAAAAGCTTGCCCTGGCGTATCTGTTATCGTCATCGGCTGTCGTGTTTTTACCCTTGTTAATTTCTTTGTTTGACAACTGGTACATGAGTTGACCAAGTCGCGCACGTTCTTTTTCAACGAAGGCCAATAGTATCTTTCCCTAATCCTACGATATGTTTTATTTATTCCCTTGTGACCGGCAAATGCGGAGGCGTGATTTTCAGAGTATTCCGCGGCGCTCGCCTTCCGAGGGTATTCTTATTTCGTGCGTACGTACGAATATCTTGATTCGCATTCCCCTAAATAAATCAGTTATTGCTCGCGCTGTATAAGTCCACAGGACTCCCTCGAATTCCACCCGAGAGACGGAAACGGAGGTCAGGTTTAATTCGTCAACGACATTGTAAAGTGATTGCACGCATGCTAACATTCCATGAGCAGATGGCTTTTGTGTAACATAGGTTACCGCTGGTAATAAAATGACGTTGAAGGTTCCGTTTTTTATAACTCGGGGAATGGTACATTCCAGATCGTCCGGGATCTGTATTTTGTTCTCGGTCAATAAATCTAAACTCCCTTGGTCCAACGGATGTTGATCCACCGAAACGAAACAGGCCAAATTATCTTGCCTCATGGTAAGTCGGTCACGCGTGTTTATTATGACTGGTTCGGCAGGCGCGTCGCGTTCGTTACGTCTTATCTCATTGTCGTCGGAGGAGGAATCTGACTCAACGGCGTCACTATGGTAATCGGACGCCGGTGTTTGCGCGGGTGTTGACGGTTGGGGGCCCGGAATGTTCGGACGACTTTCGGTAGACGTTTCTGGTTTCGATTGAACCGGGAGAGCTTTAACGGATGTGTCGTCTAAATTACTCGGGACATTGGTGCGTTTAAATAATTCTTTTAGCTTACGCGGTCTTGAATCGACGTTGCTTGCGTTGTCGAATGGCAGCGTTAAGTTTCTTCAGTATGTACACTGGTCTCGCATTGATATATCCGCGTCGTTCAGAAAAGATAGCCCTAATATTCCCTGTGTTAGAATTGGAACCGAATCGCGTACGACGTAGAAAACATAAGTTTCGCCAAAAAGAGTTATGTTAACAGAGCCGATGGTTGTAATTGGCTGCGGGGAAATTCCCACTAATTCTAATTGATCTCCCAAGTAAATTGGCGTGTCGGGTCTTAGTGTTCCGCGTTTAATGAGGTTCGGTTCCGCGCCCGTATCGATCATGAGCGTTACAGTATTCTTTACTTCGGGGGCTTTTATTCTGGTACGAGGGTTTTCTCCTCCCCCGCTGACACAGTTTATTCTAACGGTTCGGTTGCTATTGCGTGCACCGTTCTCGCGTTCTGACTCTCCCGACCTCCGGTCGTCGCAGGCGGGAGGGTTCGCCCGTTTCCCGAATTCCTAATTTTTTCATTGTATTGTCGTTTCCGACATTCATGCAGATTGTGTCCCGGGATGTTACAGTATCGACAGAACCACTCCGGTCGCGGTGAATTTGGCCGGTTTTCGTTTTGAACATTTCGCGGGTAATCGTTCCTAGATGGAAAGTCACGCGGTGGCCTGTAATCTCGCGAAGGCATCGGCGACGACGATCGCCACGAGTCTCGGCGCGGGGGAATATTTCTTTCCGATCGCGATCCCCGCCATTCGGGGGTTTTATCGCGCCTCTCGAAGCTCACGCGTCTAGGCTCATCGCGGCTCTGTCTCTCTTTATCTAACTCAAGTCTTTTGAAACTAGCGATGGTCTCGAGAAATACAATTTTCAATGGTTTCGAGGCGATCGAGCGCGCCTGATCTCGCAACGGCGCGATTAAACTGTCAATATAACATTCTTTTACATATTCCCGAATTTCATTCACATTTGTCGCGGAACGGTCACAATCTAATATGGCGTCACGCAAATCTTTGACGCGGCTAATATAATCGAGAATGTGCTCACCGATCTTCATGTACGTGTTCGCCAACTCGCCTCGATAATGATTGATGCTCCGTCGTGGGCCGAAGATGTCCTTCAGGAAGTTGCACAGGCTTGTTACCGTGTCCATGTCTTCATCCTCGACGACGGCTGCTGCGTGTCCCGTCAGACGGTTTGCAATCAATTTTATAAGGGTCCGTTCGGCATTTGCAGGAACTAGTTGTTGCGCACGCTTGCAGGCACGCGTGAAGGTTAGCAGTGTTGGTGTGGTGCCATTAAATGCAGGTACCATTTTTGCGGCTTCATTTAGGGTGAAACCGAGAGATTCCGCACCACCGTCGTTACCGTAATGCACCATTCTCACGGCCGGCTCTTCCTCGTAGTCCTCCTCCTTGGACATGACTCCTGGATTTCCCTTGGCACTTCGTATCTCAGCCAAGATCGCCTCATTCTCCTGGCGCTGCTTCGCCAGTTTGTTCTGTTCTTCCTGCACTCGTCGGGCTTCTTCCCGAATGCGCCTCCCTTTTTCCGTTTGCTGCCGTTGGATGACAGCAAGCTCCTCTTCACTAAGGCTCTCCGTCTGTCGTGAACGGAGCTCCATCGTCGTTGTCTTCGGGGCACCACCCTGTTGTAAGGGCATGGCTCTCACAAAATTTAACTACCGAAAACGGACACGACCACTGTTCTTTTAATTTGACGCGAAAAAAGTCAAGTAGCACCTCGTCCGGTATATCACGGTGATTTAACACTTTAACTGCATTTTTAGTGCACGTTTAGTGATTCACTGTCCAATGTAACTATTTCCGGACCGAAAACTTGTTCCAAAACTGTGCCTCGAGGTAACGGCTTTTACCTTCTTGCACTCGTCTCCCCGCGCGGGTGCCACGTCGTCGTTTTCCCTATATTCCGAAATGACGTCAAAAAGAAATAAATTTTACGCGAAAAAGAAAAGAAAAATTTTCAGTAAGCAGTGTCAATGACTTACCGCCATACCGAAAGCGTTTCAAACTTAAGCCACGATAATCGCGCTAAGAATTTGCACGCTCACGGCTCTTGTCAGGGATCAACGCGACAAGAAACGGTCGTTCACTGAGACTGTTCACAATAATAAAAAAGAACACTATTATTCTGCACAGGAGGTGCCAATTCTCTTGCCAAACAACCGAGTAGAGCAGCTTGATGCGCTAATACTGTTTGTGAGGTAGAGATCCTTTACTTCCTGCTTGCGAACTACACTGAACTCCCACGGGACGTCTGTACTCTAGCGCGCGACGTGACTGAATGAGCGAGTCGCTGTGGCTGCACCGCGCGCGTCCCGGGGGAAGCGCGTAGTGGGGGAGCGCTGGCGTGGGAGCCGGCGCCGCGTAGGCGTGAGAGCCGACGCTGCGTAAGCGTGGGAGCCGGCACGCTCAGGAATGCGGCGCGCACGTGTTCCTTCTCTGGTGGTCCGGCTGGGCGTCTGGTCAGTGTCACTCGACACTCGTGCTATCCCTGGTATGCGGAACAGCGTGGGACGTTCCTGCCTTGACCTGAATCCTCGCACGTCGTCTACCCTACGTCTGGTTAATGTCGAATGTTCGGCTTGTCTCACCACGGTGCTGAACGTATCCCACCGCTGTCACCAATTTGTTACGGCCCAGGTCCTCGAAGGGATAAATTATTATTCCTTTCGCCGCTTGACCGTATCTTTTCCTATGTTCTTCAGCTTTTGGGTTAGCGTAGCGTTGCGCGTACGTCGTCACGCTGGGTCCGTGATGGCTCGCCGATGTTAATCCTCCTACAATCTTCCAATAATCCTCGTGTCTCTCGCAGATGTCCTATCTTTATTCCGTCACGCTGGGCGATGCTCGTGAATTATCAACGAGTGGAATATCGATGGAGTGGAGTATGTCGGTTAGGTATCTCAAGATAAATTCTCTCACAGGTTAAATATATATATATTAATATATATTCTTGAATACGATGAATGATACAAACGTTGAATATAATGTTGATCCGTGGTATAATAGTGTATAATAAAGTTCGCTTACTCTAGTCACTCGACGGTGATGGGGGACGATTACGACCACCCGTAAGGATACTTTGTTGAATGCAGGATATGAATGCCTTGATGAATGCCGGATATGAATACTTTGATGAATGCCGGAGATAGAACGTTGTGACCGGGCCTGGAGTAGGATTACCTATCTCACAGGGTACCGGGTAGCAAACTGAGCTCGTGAGTGAATTTGATCGGGGTTTTTATAGTGGTTGAGAACAAAGGGATTGATTCTAGGAGGTTCGGCTGATGCAAGAGGAAGTTATTGTAAGATAAGAGAGGAATGTGTTTACGGTCAATGGTGAGAAGAAAGGATGTTATGGTAAGATATCTCGAGAGGATGTTATGGATAGATAAGTGAAGAATGTGTTTATAGGAACGGTTCGAAAGGATGTTATTGTAAGATATCGATAAGGGTGTTTGGGCGAGTGTTACTGGAGAGTGTTTATGATCGAATAGAATTTAGGTGAAGACAGGATGTTTATAAGGATTGAGTTCGAGGAAAGGACTTATCGCATGGGAAAGGAATGTCGAGTGCTGTACAATCTTATAAACTATGATCTTATAAACTATGCTCGCGTCGTTGAATATAATACGTCCTACGTCTAATGATTACATGGCTTGGTTAAGATATGCTCTACGTGTCTAAGTTGATTATATGGTTCGAGTATAAATGTGTCTTATATTCTAGCGGTTATATATGTGTCTTAAACTCTATGTAAACGTCGGAGGCCCGACGTAACAAAAAAGCCTCACCGAACCGCCTGTGCGGAGAGATAAATATTTAATAACTTCGGAGCGTATGAATCTGAACGCGCGAAACCGGTGTAAAAGTACGTAGAAAACGCTCTTCTATCGTGTAAAAATGTCGTTGGTAGGTGTTGTCAGTGATCGTTTCATCGATCCGAAAGTACCGAAGGGGACTTACAGCGAAATCGAAAGCAATATTCGGAGGAAAATGTTACGGCCCGGGTTCTCGAAGGGATAAATTATTATTCCTTTCACCGCTCGACCGTACCTTTTCCTATGTTCTTCAGCTTTTGGGTTAGCGTAGCGTTGCGCGTACGTCGTCACCCTGGGTCCGTGATGGCTCGCCGATGTAAATCCTCGTAAAGTCTTCTAATAATCCTCGTGTCTCTCGCAGATGTCCGATCTTTATTCCGTCACGCTAGGCGATGCTCGTGAATTATCAACGAGTGGAATATCGATGGAGTGGTGTATGTCGGTTAGGTATCTCAAGATGAATTCTCTCACAGGTTAAATATATATATTAATATATATTCTTGAATACGATGAATGGTACAAATGTTGAATATAATGTTGATCCGTTGTAATAATAATGTATAATAAAGTTCGCTTACTCTAGTCACTCGACGGTGATGGGGGACGATTACGACCACCCGTAAGGATACTTTGGATGAATGCAGGATATGAATGCCTTGATGAATGCCGGGAATGAATACTTTGATGAAAGCCGGAGATAGAACGTTGTGACCGGGCCTGGAGTAGGATTACCTATCTCGCAGGGTACCGGGTAGCAAACTGAGCTCGTGAGTGAACTTGATCGGGGTTTTTATAGTGGTTGAGAACAAAGGGAATGATTCTAGAAGGTTCGGCTGATGCAAGAGGAAGTTATTGTAAGATAAGAGAGGAATGTGTTTACGGTCAGTGGTGAGAAAAGGGATGTTATTGTAAGATATCTCGAGAGGATGTTATGAGTAGATAAGTGAAGAATGTGTTTATAGGAACGGTTCGAAAGGATGTTGTATTAAGATATCGATAAGGGTGTTTGGGCGAGCGTTACTGGAGAGTGTTTATGATGAATGGAATTTAGGTGATGACAGGATGTTTATAAGGGTTGAGTTCGAGGAAAGGACTTATCGCATGGGAAAGGAATGTCGAGTGCTGTACAATCTTATAAACTATGATCTTATAAACTATGCTCGCGGCGTTGAATATAATATGTCTGACGTCTAATGATTACATGGCTTGGTTAAGATATGCTCTACGTGTCTATGTTGGTTATATGATTCGAGTATAAATGTGTCTTAGCGGTTATACATGTGTCTTAAACTCTATGTAAACGTCGGAGGCCCGACGTAACACGAACTTCGCACCGAACCGACTATGCGGAACCATAAATTCTCGATAACTTTTTTATTTATGAATCCAGACATACCAAAACTATATAACATTGTTAGAAATACGTTTCTCTATCGATTCTATATAAATTTTACATAGGCTGTCAGTCATCGTTTCACCGAACCGACTATGCCGGAGGGACTTAGACGCGTTCGAATTCGACAGTGAACATAACATTTATTCTCAATTTTTTAAAATATTGCAAATATTTTGTGTATTCGTATAGTTTATTTCAACATATTTTGTTCTCTGTTATTGGTTTTGTATGATAACGGTATGTTTGTTATTGATTTTCGTGAAAAAAAAAAAAATTTTTCCAATTAATTTTATCATTAAATTTTGTAAAATAATTGTTAGAACATCGTCCGTATACTTTTTAGAGTGTTTGACAATTTTTGGAAAAATCGATTTTTTCGCGCTAAGTTTTACCGCACTCTCGAATTGGTACTGTTAAGCAGCCTACATTAACTCGCCAAGTCAGCGGCCCACTTCATACAACTCGGCAATGGAATACTTACTTCATAATTACAAAATCCAAAAACACTCAATCAGCGTTCCAAATACCAAATTGTATGTCACCAGTTAATGTATATAAACGAAGGCCACTGATATAAGGGATCACTTAGTTTTCTGATCAAGACGCTTGTCACGCGAATCTTCGAACCTTTACGCGTATATCAGTGGACCTCTGCGCTGTTCCGAACCTTATAAATAAAAGCTAGTTCAGTGTAAAAGTGTAGTTCTTCTCCAAAAGAACCTCCTCCTTTGTGTTGCGGCATAACAGGACTACCAAAATTGGCGATCCTACCTGGATTCACGCAAGTTCATTGAAGAAGAACGTGTAACAACCTGAAGATTATAGTGTTCTGCGGAATACTAGCGTCAAGCAGTCAACTAAACCCAAGATCAAAGGAGCCCAAGGAATGCTAATCATCGTCTTTTTACTGTGAGTAAATGTCTAAATCAACTAGATCCAAAACAAGAAAAAACGAAACCGTTCGAGCAACATTGGTCGAAATAGATTCCGGTGTAAACCCAAACCAAGATACAAGCTTCATTACAATGGACCATAACGAATCAACAATAAATATTCCGGTCCCCGATATGCCGAGTCTCGCAATACCACGAATTAACGATCCTGAAACACAACAAAATATTAGCGATAGAGAAAAAAATCTTAAACAATGCAAAGACGCACTCGATTTCGTAAGCATTTTCGACGGATACAACATTTGCACTGAAAAATGGATATTCCAAATCAAATTAGGATTACAAACCGTAATAGACCATAGAATGTTTATTGCACTAATTCTAGTAAACAGAACATCGGGAGACGCGCAACGTATACTAAATAACAAATTTATTACCGAAATAAAAGAGTTAGAAGATGCCGTAGAACAAGAGTTCGGACTTTCGAAAAGTAGAGATCTACTGACACATGAAAGGACACACCTTAGGCAAGGACGCGATGACGTTAGAACATATATTCAGAAATTCAATCTCTTACATCAGGATATAATTAGAGCCGTAAGCAACGACAAACGATTTAACACAACAGAACAAAAAGTAATCTACCGTATAGAAGAAGACAACTCCTTAGCAACATTCATTAGGAATTTAAATCAGCCGCTTAGATCAATAGTATGGCAATCCCGACCCTCAACGTTAAAACAAGCACAAGATCTTGCGTACGAAGTTTGTAGAGAAGAAGAACTAGCCAACAGAATGACCGTTCCGAATTACAGTAGGCAAATAGCACGGCCAGATTTCAAAAAATTCGCGTACGAAAAACCCCGACAGACCCAGCGTAACTTTAATAATAATACACCGCGCCAACAACCACGATATTTCGAGCCACAACAACAAACGTTACCACCGCCTGCACGTCCCGCTATTATGCCGTCACCAACGGTCTGCTTTAAATGCAATCAAGAAGGGCATTACTCGCGTGATTGCAAAAATTTTCGCAAAAACACAGCCGACCGCGGACCCAACATTCGGTACTCACAGCCCGAAAAAACGGAAACATCGACAGAGGAATCAGGATATCGCTCCGAGTGGGAAACCATGACCAACGTAGCTTCCAACATAGACAATTCCTTATCGACACCGGAGCAGGAATAAATATTATAAAAACCACCCCGGTAATTGAATCTGGACTACTAACGCGGAAACGACGAACTAGTTTTCATGGAATAACGGACGAAAAGATAATTTCGGAACGCGAAGCACGCATTGATATAGGAGACAAAACACACTTATTAGCCATTGTACCTGATGATTTCCCTCTAGAAGAGGATGGAATATTAGGAATGCCCTTCCTTAAGAGTGAAGGCGCAAAAATCAATATCAAGAAAAAGACATTAGAGCTAACCGAAACCGTTCATCGACTTATGAAGATTCAGATCCCGCGGGATAGAATCACCAAGTTACGCGAAAATATACGGTTAGGCCATATCAGCGATCAAGATGAAAAGAACAAATTAATTGATTTAATTGAAAATTACCACGATATATTTGCGCTTCCGGGTGATGAGTTGCCTGAAACAAGGCTCGCGAGCCACGAAATTTACACGAAGGACGGAGTCCCAGTAAATGTAAAACAATATAGATACCCACATATTCATAAAGAAGAAATTCGCAAACAAATAGGTGAAATGGTGAACAAAGGAATCTTGCGAGATTCAGATTCACCTTATAATAGTCCTCTCTGGATTGTCCCAAAGAAAATAGATGCCAGTGGAAAAAAGAAATGGAGGATTGTCGTAGACTACAGAAAATTAAACGATAAAACAATACACGATGCGTACCCGCTACCCAACTCATCCGATATATTCGACCAACTAGGCGAAGCCCGTTATTTTAGCGCATTCGATCTTGCTAGCGGTTTTCACCAAATTCCGATGCATCAGAATAGTGTGCAAAAAACAGCATTTTCTACCGAAGACGGACATTACGAATTTTTACGAATGCCGTTTGGTCTCAAAAACGCACCAGCTACATTCCAACGGATGATGAACAAAGCCTTGCGCGGGCTATTAGGAAAAATATGTTTAGTATACTTAGATGACATCATTATTTGGGGAAAAACACCGGAGGAACACAGAGACAGACTCCAGTTATTGTTCCAACGCCTGCGGGAAGTTGGACTTCGTTTACAACCAGATAAATGCGAATATTTAAGCACTAAACTAAAATATTTAGGACACCTCATTACACCCGAAGGAGTGAAGCCGAATCCGGATAAAATACGTGACGTCGTAGAATTCCCAGTACCAAAAAGCATCAAAAATATTCGGGAATTTCTAGGGCTTGCCAATTATTATAAACGATTCATACCCGAGTTCTCACAAAAGGCAAAACCGCTGAATAAGCTGTTGAAAAAGAATGTAACATTTAAGTGGGACAATGCTTGCGAGCACGCATTCCAGCAACTGAAAAAGGAATTAGTCAGCGATAATGTATTAGCGTGTCCAAACTTCGAAAAAGAATTCATATTAAATGTAGACGCCAGTGGTACCGGAATAAGTGCGATATTAGCGCAAAAAGACAAAGACGGAAAAGAAAGACCAATAAGTTACGCGAGTAGAAACCTCAATGAAGCCGAATGCAAATACAGCACTAAAGATAAAGAAACTTTAGCTATCGTTTGGAGCGTAAAGTATTTCCGACCTTACCTATTTGGAAGACATTTTAAAATTTATACAGATCACCAACTCATCCCGTACATAGATAAAAGCAGGAATCCGACAGCAATGCAAGAACGATGGCGAGTTACACTAATGGAATATGATTACGAAATCATTTATAAGAAAGGTTCACATAATGGAAATGCGGACGCGTTAAGTCGTAATCCAGTACGCATTGCGCGAAAATCAAGACCAGCACTTCGAAAAAACATCACCTTCAGCGAAGACATTCGTGAAGATAAATTATTTGTAGACTTTCGACTTGAAAAACAGTTTGGTTACAAATATGAAGACAATTATTTAATTTTCGAATCCAGCGAATATAACGACCAAACAATTAGAGAAACCTTTGAAATCACGCGGAACCTTATTATTGGTAATGATGTCAACGATTTTACTTTAAATTTCAAACATTTGACACAGCTGGCAGTAATTTCAGAAAAACAAATTAAAACCCTAATGTTAGAAGTCCTTTATGACCCCTCTATTAATATAGTTTTATTGACAAAGGATCTAAAAACACCTGAAACTGAACACGAGAAGTTTGAAATAATCAGACGTGCCCATGACACCTTAATAGGAGGGCATGCAGGAATTAGGAAAACTATAGCCAGAGTAAGAGATTCGTATACCTGGATAGGATTACACCGCGATATTAGTAACTATATCAATGAATGTCTAACATGTCAAGAGGTTAAAATTAATAGAAAACCAACGCGCATGCCAGTCCAGATTACTGACACACCAATATCTTTTAATGACAAAATTGCAATGGACATTGTAGGCCCCTTGACAGAAGACGTCGAAGGTTATAAATATATTCTCACAGTCCAAGATCAACTTTCGAAATATTTAGAAGCAATCCCATTAAAAGACCAACAGGCTAAAACAATAGTTAGAGCACTCTTAAACCCCTGGATATTACGCTACGGAACCCCTAAAATTATTATGACTGACCAGGGAACAAATTTTACAAGTAATATATTGAAGGAACTCAGTAATTTATTGGGCTTTGATTTAAAACATACTACAGCATTCCATCCTGAATCAAATGGTAGCCTCGAAAGAACACACGCAGTCTTAAAGGATTTCCTTAGAGCTCAAATGAACATAACAGAAGAACCAACCCCGTGGAGTCTTCAGCTTCAAGCCACCGTATACTCGTACAACACCACCATTCATTCAGCAATTGGAATCAAACCCTTCTGTCTCACTTTCGGTAGAGAACCACCCGAATTGAGTCAATTAGACGGTAATGACGATCAAGCAACATATTCCGACCTCGTGGAAAGCATCAAGGCACTTGTAAACAGGACTAGTAAACAAGCACACAACGCCCTAGTAAATAGTAAGACAAAAGTCAAATTGAAATATGACAAAACTATTAAACCACTAACCTTAGAACCAGGAGACTGGGTCTGGATGCGTAACCAAGGGAAAGATCGTTTACAAGGTTTAACGAAACCCTTTTTAGGTCCATACCAAGTTATAAAACTCGTAGGAGATGTCAACGCCATTTTAAACGTTAATAAAAGAGAGCAGCTTGTACATTTGAATCGTCTAAAATACGCAAACATGTCATCTATTTTAGGTTCTCCTCCTGCGGACATGCCACGGACAGCGAACCAACAACTATAGGATCACTAACCACACTGTTAGAAAACTGCGCTGTGCGCTCCATGACGCATGTATGCTAGCACGCCGCGCCTGCACATCACCGATGCCGTGCTCGCCGAGCCATCGGTTGCGTCCTCCAGACGCCTCGCTCCTCGCCTCACCGCACAGATGTGGGACCCCGCCGAATGTTCGCGACATCGAACGCTCTAGAGCGGTGTTTTGGAAATTTCTGTATCGAGTACGTTCGGGAACCTTCGGCGAGGTAATAATATAAAGGTCGTTGCGCGACCGTTAGAATCAGCTGAGTCTCTCCAGTGCGTTCGCTGTGTTCAGTACAAGTGTGCTTCGCAATTATTTGAACTTTGCCTTCTTGCACCTTTAATTTTCTGCTTTATTAGTTTCACTGCTTTCTTGTATCTTGTGCGTGTTCGTGGTTCTGTTTCTTTGCTTGTATCATTGCTGTGCTTGTGTGAGAATAAACTTTGTAATTTGTTTCTTGTGTCTCTTTCTGTTCCGATCGTCCACCGTTTCGTCTCGTCCGCGCTGCGCGTAAATCTAGATCAAATTTAACACTGATCCGCGACACACACTTTTAGTTATTTTCGCAATTATCTATGTTTGTAACAAAATTGGCGTCTTTATCATTATAAGAAATTTATGTAAAAAAATCGAAAAACAAAAAATCCTGTAACCAGATCAATGACCGTCACTAAAGAACACGACCAGCAACCGTACAAGCCAAAACCAACACCGATCGCAGTATCATCCCCAATCAAAGAGGTCATCTGGGACAAGTCAACATCGTTTTTGGAACTTCCACCTAAGCTACCCATCTAAGATTTTTCTGTAAGAAAAATCTCTTTCAAGGAAGGGGGTGTTAAGCAGCCTACATTAACTCGCCAAGTCAGCGGCCCACTTCATACAACTCGGCAATGGAATACTTACTTCATAATTACAAAATCCAAAAACACTCAATCAGCGTTCCAAATACCAAATTGTATGTCACCAGTTAATGTATATAAACGAAGGCCACTGATATAAGGGATCACTTAGTTTTCTGATCAAGACGCTTGTCACGCGAATCTTCGAACCTTTACGCGTATATCAGTGGACCTCTGCGCTGTTCCGAACCTTATAAATAAAAGCTAGTTCAGTGTAAAAGTGTAGTTCTTCTCCAAAAGAACCTCCTCCTGTGTGTTGCGGCATAACAGTACGTTCGGGTCGCGCGTTAGACCCATAAGCGCCCGTGCGTAAGGGCCGGCGTCGCCGACCATCCGGCCGGCCGTTCGGTATCTATAAGGAGACGCTCGGTCCGGTCGTACCAGACGGAACAGCGTCGGGCGCGTGGCTATTCTATGACCTCGGTTGAGAAGTAGTCCACCGCTCCTCGAGCGTAACTTCGCGTAGCCTCGACTGTTCGTGCTCTCGGTATCGATGCAGGATTTTCTCTTCACTGCATTGTCGCGTGTCGGCGTCTAAGACCAAATGGCACATATGCGACGAACCTTTAACATGAGGCTGGTGACTCGTATGCACTTCGGTGTGTACGTTGTACCGCGAAAGAACAGGCTATCCTTCCAGCTAGAATTCCAACTGTTTTTGAAACAGGCAAAGGTTTTCTAGAATAGTTGAATATAAAATTGAACCAAAAAAGTGGTGTTGAACGGACTTGTTCGTTACAACGCCTTTATATCGAGAGACTAAAAATATAAAACGGAATATTTATTCCGAAATACAAATTACAAATTACGTCCCTTAATGTTTTGTGCGTCTCGAACGCCTAATATTCTCTCAAAATGTGTAACTATGACTCTCAACACAAAAAAACGGTTTATGAAACGGAAACTTCTTCCAAAGTGGAGAGTTTTCGGTACGGTGATGTCTCGATATTATCGAGCTTCACAATACGTACAAAATTTATACAAAAATTATCGTAACTATAACTCTCAAATACAAAAACGGTTTCTGAAACGGAAACTTCTTCCAAAGTGGAGAGTTTTCGGTGCGGTGATGTCTCGATATTATCGAGCTTTACAATACGTACAAAATTTATACAAAAATTATCGTAAATTTGACTCTCAAACACAAAAACGGTTTCTGAAACGGAAACTTCTTCCAAAGTGAAGAGTTTTCGGTACGGTGATGTCTCGATATTATCGAGCGTCACGATACGTACGAAATTTATACAAAAAAATATATATATTTAATATATATAATACCGTAACTATGGCTCGAAAAATTTTAAGAGAGAAAAAGAAGGTGGATTTGTACGAATCGATGTGCCCAGCGCGAGCTATACTTCTCTGTGTACGTGCTTGCTTCGCTTCAGTTTTCCGAACAGCATGTCCGTTGTACGCGCTAACCTATATCGGTGTGTCTTAAATAAAAATACCAAAGACGAGAGAGAAGGGAGGAGAAATTTATACAAACATGTGTAATAACCTATTAATAACTTTGAGCACATGCGAACCAAATTAAAAAGGGAACGTTTAAGCTGATTGTGGTTTGTTTACAAAAATGGTATTACGAAAATGAAAAGAACACCGATGTTGTGGAGGTTTTCAATACAAGCGTGTGCGGTTTACGTGCTTAAACCGTTTCGATGAACAGCGTGAAAGCGGCATACGTGCTTCCAAAACTTATCAACGAGAAACCTTTACGGCACGAGAGGACTTGCTTTTTACGCGCTTTATCGATACAAAACAGAGACACCGAGGAGGAACGAAACGTTTATATCGACACGCTCAGCGTGACGCCACCGTACGTGCCTGTTCCAGTTCGTTTTTCGAACAGCATGTCCGCTCTACGCGCCTATCTCGATGTGTTGAGTCGTTAAATATAATATATATATATCAAAAACCATAACGAACCAAATAAGAGTAAGGGGATCTTTTATGAAAAGTGCAGCAAAAATTGGTTCGTGTACAAAAATTGTACACAAATATTATGAAAGAAAGAAAGGGAACGTTTAAGCTGAAAAATGAAAAAAAAAAAAAACACAACAGCGTGCTTGTTACGCGCTTACACCCGATGATTATGATCGGGACCGATTCTTACGGCGTGAAAGCGGTGTTACGTGCTTCCAAAACATTTTGAACCGGAGAATCAATTTTTCGGCACGAGAGGATCGGCGTTTTTTTACGCGCTTACGTCCATATGCGTTTCTTCGAATCCGGCATTGAGGTGTGGAGGATTCGTAATAAAATCGAAGAGAAGAGAGAGGAGGAGAGAGAATTGTGAGTCTTAACGTCGATCAGTCGTTGTTAAATTAAACCGAAAGCGCCGTCGAACGTAGAAAGACCCAATTGCGAATAAAATTGGCTTTAAGAAATATGAATTCTTTTAGCTCCCTGGTTGATCCTGCCAGTAATCATATGCTTGTCTCAAAGATTAAGCCATGCATGTCTAAGTACATACCGAATTAAGGTGAAACCGCGAATGGCTCATTAAATCAGTTTTGGTTTCTTAGATCGTACAGAAACTTACTTGGATAACTGTGGTAATTCTAGAGCTAATACATGCAAACCAGAATTCCACCCAGAGATGGGAGGAGTGCTTTTATTAGATCAAAACCAATCGATGCGGCGGACGGTTCGTCCGTCTTCCCATCGTCGGCTATGATGACTCTGAATAACTTTGTGCTGATCGTACGGTCTTCTAACACCGACGACGGATCTTTCAAATGTCTGCCTTATCAACTGTCGATGGTAGGTTCTACGCCTACCATGGTAGTAACGGGTAACGGGGAATCAGGGTTCGATCCCGGAGAGGGAGCCTGAGAAACGGTTACCACATCCAAGGAAGGCAGCAGGCGCGCAAATTACCCACTCCCAGCACGGGGAGGTAGTGACGAAAAATAACGATACGAATGCGATCAGATACCGCCCTAGTTCTAACCATAAACGATGCCAGCTAGCGATCCGCCGAAGTTCCTCCGATGACTCGGCGGGCAGCTTCCGGGAAACCAAAGCTTTTGGGTTCCGGGGGAAGTATGGTTGCAAAGCTGAAACTTAAAGGAATTGACGGACGGGCACCACCAGGAGTGGAGCCTGCGGCTTAATTTGACTCAACACGGGAAACCTCACCAGGCCCGGTCACCGGAAGGATTGACAGATTGATAGCTCTTTCTTGATTCGGTGGGTGGTGGTGCATGGCCGTTCTTAGTTGGTGGAGCGATTTGTCTGGTTAATTCCGATTACGAACGAGACTCTAGCCTGTTAAATAGACGTAAATTATGGTATCTCGAAGGCCCCCGGCTTCGGTCGGTGTAGTTTTTACTACCAACGTACAAACAAATCTTCTTATAGGGACAAGCGGCTTCTAGTCGCACGAGATTGAACAATAACAGGTCTGTGATGCCCTTAGATGTTCTGGGCCGCACGCGCGCTACACTGAAGGAATCAACGTGTTTTCCCTGGCCGAAAGGTCCGGGTAACCCGCTGAACCTCCTTCGTGCTAGGGATTGGTGCTTGAAATTATTCCCCATGAACGAGGAATTCCCAGTAAACGCGAGTCACAAGCTCGCGTTGATTACGTCCCTGCCCTTTGTACATACCGCCCGTCGCTACTACCGATTGAATGATTTAGTGAGGTCTTCGGACTGGTGCGCGGTAATGTCTCGGCATTGCCGATGTTACCGGAAAGATGACCAAACTTGATTATTTAGAGGAAGTAAAAGTCGTAACAAGGTTTCTGTAGGTGAACC
Organism: Megachile willughbiella; assembly: GCA_945859595.2. NCBI lineage: Eukaryota > Metazoa > Arthropoda > Insecta > Hymenoptera > Megachilidae > Megachile > Megachile willughbiella. The sequence continues at coordinate 102,372 of CAMAOD020000242.1, forward strand.
TGCGGAAGGATCATTAACGAAAGAAAAACAAACTTACAAAGTTTGAAAGAAATTGGTGAGCTCGGACCGTACACGAAAAATTATATATGGAAACACATGATACGCAAAAATATTATAAGAAACACATGATATAATTTGTACGTGCCAAAAAACACAAAAGTGTGTCTATATGTAACTATAACTCTCGCATAACAAAAAAGTATATGTAACTATAACTCTCTCTATACGCAAAAATGAGGATGAAAACGTGCAGCACCTCGCATATATAAAAATATATATATATATTGGTCGTACACACAAAAATGCGTAATAAAATGATAACACAATAAAATATTGTGTATCGGTTCCGAGCCACGAAAGAGTGTGAGAGAGGAGAAATTTTTTGCGGTAGTAGCAAAAATGAAAAACAAAACAGATACCAAAAATGTTAAATGACAATTCGTCGTTACGGCAGTCGTGATGCGGAGAGAAATTATGGTTTCGTGTAGGAGGTCGCTTTGGTTCTCATCGCCGATACACCCGTCCGTATTTCGTATCCGCCGACGCATTTCGCACGAACAAGCGCCGAAAGATAAATAAAGTTAAAAAAGAGAGAGCAAACGCCGTTTCATGTCGAACGCCGAAAATAGAAAGAACGAAAGTTATCGACGAAAGAGAATCGAGAGTTTCCTCTATCTTCTCGGCTCTTCTTTCCGTAGCGTATAAAAAAGTTTCGACTCTCCCGGGACGTCGTCCAACTCTTGAACGGGTACCGCACGATCTTCGAAAATACAAACAAAAAAAGTCGTCGTAACAAGAATGTTAATCTTGAACCTTGAGGAAAAACTGAACATTCTCATATATATATATACACATAAATGAATCTGGCGCGTATTTTACCGGCAGAAGGTTCGTTATGTAAAATAAAGAAAAGAGATCGTATGCATGGTGTACCCGTCCGTTGCGACGTCTGAGTTAAAGGGGGGAGAGAATCGAAATTGTTAAATAGATGCGCGCCAGGGAAGCGAGAGATTCGGAGAACTACAAGAGGTAAAGATGAACAATCTCGAAATATTCTTATCGGGCTTTCCTTTCTATATATTATATTCTTGATTCGTGTTGCGTAACTCTCTCGCCACATCGAAAAAACAAAGAGGAGAGAATCTAAAGAAATATTTTGGGACGTTTGGTAACGAGATGCATGGGTTGCGAAAGAAATTGTGTTAAATTTTTTTGTTTTTTTCGCCCGCCTCGTGAGAGACTCCCTTTATTTTCTTTCTCTCTAAATTGTGTGTCTTTCGACAACGGGAACCCCCTATATAGCCTCTTTCTATTTTGTGTTAAACGAGATAAAAAGAAGGTCGAAGTAGAATTTTAAGGAGGCTGGTTAACGTAATAACCGGGGGTCCGGGTAACCTATGGAAATCGAACCACCAAACCGCTCGACGAACAAAGTCGCCGTTTCACGAGTCCGCCTGCTTGCGACGGACGATATGGTAACGTATCGCTTACGGACCGGCTGAGAAGCGACGATAGCGTAGTCTCCTTCGTTGGTAGACCGATCTGACGCCGGCCATGGAGTCCGTATCGAATCTCGCGATACCGCCAAGACGTCCAATATATGCGAGCAGCGAACAGGAGACTCTGTTACGCGCGGCAGCGCGTTTCGTATTTTCCACGGTTTTTTAATGGACTTTACCACACCCGAACACGACCGAGAAAACTCGCCGTACGAAGAGAAACGTGCCACTGGGCGTTTCATCGGCGGTTCGTAGTTTTATACGGTATATCTCCCGTCCATCGACGTTCTATCGTGTCGTCTATCAACCGTTAACTCGGCGTCGTTCGCTCGGGTAAATCGATGAACAGAGCAACGACGAGACGACGTCCGAGTACCGATACTCGATCTTGCGCTTGGATTGGAGTTAGTATTGTACCGACAATCGAACGAATTTTTAATACCAGGTTAAATTGTAACACATACTGGTTTGTGAGACGCTGAGTTGAATTTGAACAAAAATTTTTATGCGATTTCCCAGAACGGTGGATCACTTGGCTCGTGATTCGATGAAGAGCGCAGCTAATTGCGCGTCAACGTGTGAACTGCAGGTCACATGAACATCGACATGTCGAACGCACATTGCGGTCCACGGATACAATTCCTGGACCACGCCTGGCTGAGGGTCGTTTATATAACGAAAGACGGCTTGCGTTTGCCTTTGGTAGCAAAACGTTTTCTCTTCATTGTTAAATTTTTTTTCGTTCCCGCCGTCGTTCGACTAGATAAAACAAAAACGTTAAACGCCGAAAAGTCGAACGTTTCGGGGCGGGATCGATGGTCGAACGCGAGAGAGAGAACAACTTGCGAAATTGGCGGAAACGTACGAGCGATGGTTGGACATTTCGTCGGCGTTTGACGCGGAGAATGTTAAATAGAACGTCCGTTTCGCCCTCTCGTTGCTAGTATTTTTTTTTCGACAGGCGACAGGTGAACTTTTCTATATCTCGCAATTCCTCGTTTTAGAATCTTCTCGGCGGAATGCGCTTATCGTGGCCTGCGTGAGTCGTGGTTTCTAGTTAAACCCCTAAAAGGAAACTATACGACTGCCCGCGAGGAGCGCTCACGAGTCGAAAATCTAACTACAGACGGATATTAAGACGAGAGAAAAGATTCTTCGCCCTGCGAAAAATTTGTAGACACAAATTGACTGAAGCCGAGAGTAGAGCGTGTTTGACGGCGTTTCTCCGCGCTCCCGACGTTGTTCGAAATGATTGTCGAATTTTTCGACGGTGCGAAAGTTTAAACAACGAGGAAAGCTAAAAAAATATATATAAACGTGCGACAGAAGCTCTCTCGGGTTAAAATGGTTAAATATATGATAACGAGATCGTAGCTTCGCCACCTTTTTTTTTAACATGCACACGCACAGATCGCTTCGTTGTCGTTGATAGAAGCGGAAGTCCAGTCCTCGAAGCTCGTATTCCGTGCGAGAACGCGGAAGAACATACTTGAGCCGGACGGACGTTGAAAACCCGGACCGATCGAACGATAAATATTTATTTGGGATCGTCTTGCGAGAGTCTTCGCTTCATTGTTGTTTGGTGTGTTAAATTTCTTTTACCGAACAACGGTCGAACGTAAATGAACAACGATATTTACCACGAAGACCGATCTCCAAGCGCTCGAAAACGGAAATTGGCGCAACGACGTCCTCGTCGCCTGTTTCTTTTCTTTTATTCCTCCTTTGGTGTGCTCGTGTTTCATCGAACGATAAAATACACGACGAAGGTGTACCCACGCACGTTAAAAATGGGATTTTTTTTTCCTTTAACTCTTTCTCTGGACCGTGATACGTCACCGATGGTTAACATGGATGTCTCCGGCATTCTCGCCCTTTTCTAATTTTTGGGATTTTGCGTCGGAACGCGACAGCAATAAAACGTTTCGGACGATGCGTCTTTACGGTTTATCGACGCTAGCCGAGAGCGACCAGACGTTGTCGTCGTCGTTTTTTGTCGTTGTTCCGCCTGCCCGAAAGAGAAAATGCGGCATTTTAAGTGCCTATTCGTTCTCGAACAAGAGAAAGAGACACCGAGCTTTTATTTTGGCTCGTACGTAACCTTCGAGTAGTCGACGATCTTTGCTGGTCGGAAGAGAAAGAAGTTGTTTATCGAACGATACAAGGAAAAAAATCGAACGATATAATCCCTGGATAAACTAGAACTGCGTGGTGTAACAAAATACCTCTCGTATTACGTGTCGAAACCGAAAAGAGCGTATATCGAAATATATTTTTTATATATAAAAAGGATGGAACGATAAAGAAAAGTGTTAAAAAAGAGAGGTACGGTCAGAGACGTCTCGAACGAGCGTTTTTTTTTCGTTCGCGTTTTCACGAGCGCTGTGTTTCTCTCGTTGTTGGTAACTTGCGAAAAGATAAATTTTCGACGACCTCAGAGCAGGCGAGATTACCCGCTGAATTTAAGCATATTAATAAGCGGAGGAAAAGAAACTAACCAGGATTTCCTTAGTAGCGGCGAGCGAACAGGAATGAGCCCAGCACTGAATCCCGCGGTTAACGCCGTTGGGAAATGTAGTGTTCAGGAGGATCCGTTTATCCCGAGACATCGAATCGCGTCCAAGTCCATCTTGAATGGGGCCACTTACCCATAGAGGGTGCCAGGCCCGTAGCGACCGATACGCGTCTCGGGTGGATCTCTCCTTAGAGTCGGGTTGCTTGAGAGTGCAGCCCTAAGTGGGTGGTAAACTCCATCTAAGGCTAAATATGACCACGAGACCGATAGCGAACAAGTACCGCGAGGGAAAGTTGAAAAGAACTTTGAAGAGAGAGTTCAAGAGTACGTGAAACCGTTCAGGGGTAAACTCGAGAAACCCAAACGATCAAATGGGGAGATTCATCGTTAACGACGCTGGCTCCCGCGTTGGTGCGCTAGTGCCCCGGATGGTCCCGTTACGGCGGGTCTCCCATCGGCGTGGGCACACCACCCGCGGTGAATGTTCCGGCGAAGTAAACGTGTACTTCTCCCCTAGTAGAAAGTCACGACCCGTTGCGTGTCGGTCTAAGGCCCGAGGCGAAGACTGTCCGTCGCTAATTAGCGTTCGGTGACAGCCCCTTGGATGCCCGGCCGACTGCGCGACGGTACTCAGACGGTATAGGGCCACAAACTTTTTGAACGCACTGCGTCCAGGACCGCCGCAAGCTTGTTCCAGTCTAGATGCCGGATGTACGGACTCAGCGCCGTACCCGGGCCTGGCGAGCTGTTAACAGGCGGAGTCCTTGGACCGGCCAAACTTTGAAATACCGGTCGGCGACGCTATTGCTTTGGGTACTCTCGGGACCCGTCTTGAAACACGGACCAAAGAGTCTAACATGTGCGCGAGTCATTGGGATTTGATAAACCTAAAGGCGAAATGAAAGTGAAAGTCGTCCGTGAAGTCGACTAAGGGAGGATGGGCCTCGTTACGATTAGGCCTCGCACTCCCGGGGCGTCTCGTTCTCATTGCGAGAAGAGGCGCACCTAGAGCGTACACGTTGGGACCCGAAAGATGGTGAACTATGCCTGGTCAGGACGAAGTCAGGGGAAACACTGATGGAGGTCCGTAGCGATTCTGACGTGCAAATCGATCGTCGGAACTGGGTATAGGGGCGAAAGACTAATCGAACCATCTAGTAGCTGGTTCCCTCCGAAGTTTCCCTCAGGATAGCTGGCACTCGAGTCGAACGCAAATGACGAGTCTCATCTGGTAAAGCGAATGATTAGAGGCCTTGGGGCCGAAACGACCTCAACCTATTCTCAAACTTTAAATGGGTGAGATTTCTGGCTTGCTTGAAAAATCATGAAGCCACGAGATATAAAATTGATAAAATTTTACTTGGATCAGAGTGCCAAGTAGGCCAATTTTGGTAAGCAGAACTGGCGCTGTGGGATGAACCAAACGCAGCGTTAAGGCGCCTAAGTCGACGCTTATGGGATACCATGAAAGGCGTTGGTTGCTTAAGACAGCAGGACGGTGGCCATGGAAGTCGGAATCCGCATAAGGAGTGTGTAACAATCACCTGCCGAAGCAACTAGCCCTGAAAATGGATGGCGCTGAAACGTCGCGCCTATACTCCGCCGTCAACGGCAAGTGCGCAAGGAACAGGATTCAGTTCCCGTTCTCCATGAAGCCTTAACGAGTAGGAGGGTCGCGGCGGTGTGCGCAGAAGGGTCTGGGCTTGAACCTGCCTGGAGCCACCGTCGGTGCAGATCTTGGTGGTAGTAGCAAATACTCCAGCGAGGCCCTGGAGGACTGACGTGGAGAAGGGTTTCGTGTGAATAGCCGCTGCACACGAGTCAGTCGATCCTAAGCCCTAAGAGAAATCTAATGTTGATGAGGTGTCCTGAAATTCACGCTTGTCGAACGCAAATGACAAACATACGTACGCTCGCACGCACGCACGCGCGCAAAGGCAAAAATGTCAAAGAAAAAATTGCAGTTAAACATACATTATTTTACGTCGCCGTCGTTTTTGGTGTCCTAATCCTCCGCTCGAACGATATGAGCATTTTTATGTTAAATTACAAACTGTCGAACGCCGAAAAACAATGGTCGCGGATCGGATCGATGCATCCTTCTCGATGTGTTGCGACGATGTCGAACGCCTGAAAGCGATTTTTTTCTACTTTTCGCTTGGTTAAATCTTTATAAACTGTCGAACGCAAGTCGTGTCGTCGTTGCGTCGCAGACGCGTCGTTGTTTATTTTTTTTTTTTGCGTGATTTGGGAAGATACACACCCATCGGGCGAAAGGGAATCCGGTTCCTATTCCGGAACCCGGCAGCGGAACCGCATACCAATCGGGCCCTCGTAAGAGTGTTCGTCGGGGTAACCCAAAATGACCTGGAGACGCCGTCGGGAGATCTGGGAAGAGTTTTCTTTTCTGTATAAGCGTTCGAGTTCCCTGGAAACCTTTAGCAGGGAGATAGGGTTTGGAACGCGAAGAGCACCGCAGTTGCGGCGGTGTCTGGATCTTCCCCTCGGACCTTGAAAATCCAGGAGAGGGCCACGTGGAGGTATCGCGCCGGTTCGTACCCATATCCGCAGCAGGTCTCCAAGGTGAACAGCCTCTAGTCGATAGATTAATGTAGGTAAGGGAAGTCGGCAAATTGGATCCGTAACTTCGGAATAAGGATTGGCTCTGAGGAGCGGGGCGTGTCGGGCTTGGTCGGGAAGTTGGCCTGGCTGACGTGCCGGGCCTGGGCGAGGTGAACGGTTGGCGACTTCGTGTCGCGTCCCGGGATCCGAGCTCGGTCCCGTGCCTTGGCCGCCAATGGATCTCCTTGCTGCGAGGCTTCTTGTGACGGCTCCGGCGGTCCTTTTCTCCTCTTCGGCCGCCATTCAACGCTTAGCTCAGAACTGGCACGGCCTAGGGGAATCCGACTGTCTAATTAAAACAAAGCATTGCGATGGCCCTCAAGGGTGATGACGCAATGTGATTTCTGCCCAGTGCTCTGAATGTCAACGTGAAGAAATTCAATTAAGCGCGGGTAAACGGCTTTCACCCATAAAGTCACATCGTGGAGTATCTTATCCCACATCCGTGGGCAACGGATACCGCATGTGGCAAAAGATGTGTAGTAGAGGTTCGGTCGAACATCGACGACCTCGCCGGCAACCCATCAAACGGTGCAGAAGGAATTCTGCTAACATGGGCTTCTATGGGGGACGGGAAGTCCACCGAGTGACTATCGGTGCCCGTCCATTGGTGTTGGCCTCGAAGGGGCAGCCAACCTGCTAGGAGGGGATAGAAAGGGTCTTGCCAAACATGCAGCGCATACCCTTAAGGAGGGAAGTAGCAATACTTACCCTTCCCGCGTGTGCCCGAGGCCGGCGCTTGAGGTGTCGGGCCACCGCAAGGAGGAAACAGTATCCGAGACGAGTCCTCGACGAGTTCCTGCTCGTCGGCCACGCGGGCCGTGCCGCCTACGGTCATTAGGCGTAATACAGAGGAGTAGGACGGTGTCTGAGCTTCCTACGTCTGAAGGGTCGGATTGTCCGGGTCTACGCGGCGCCTAGCACTGACAGACTGTAAGAGGGGAACCCTCCGGTTTCGGCCCCGATTCTAGCGTTATAAGGACACTCGGACCGCAGCCGACACTACCGGGTGGAAGGGTTCAGGGGGGGCTAACCGCCCCCCCTGGCCCACCGGTGCGGTCATACCTATGACTCTCTTAAGGATAACCATATTATTGTCACAGACTTTCCCACCTTATCGCTAATGGCACTTACGAGTGCGAGGTACCGTTGGAAAGGACTCACCCTGTAGATGTGCCCAAAAATACGAAATTTTGAAAAAGTGGTGGGGGTAAGAAATTTTTTTCAAAATCTTTACGAGCCTTATAGGAGAAACCTTTTTTTTCTTTCGAAAGGTGGCATTTTAGACACCGTTTAATGTACCGTTCGCGTTATTTGCCGGACACCTTTTTTGAAACAGCTGTAGCCGTTTTAACGTTTGCGCCCTTATTCCCGCGTTGTTCTTGGGGTTACGAGCCCGTGCGTGATATCGTTGTAAAGGGCTCGAAGGGTAGATTGATTTTCGGAAAAAAAAATTTTTGAAAATCGAAAGGGGGGGGGGGGGAATTTTTTTGAAATCTCGAAAAAATTTAAAAACGACTATAACATTTTTTACGGCGTTCGAAATAGCGGAAAAAACCATGCGAAATCCCCTTTGTCCGGAAGCTCTGGCTTCGACTTCAGGTTATACAGGGTGACTCACGAAAAGTGGTCCGCCGGTATAATCTCCGAAACTATAGGCCTTAGAGAAAAATGTTTCGAACAAAAGTTGTAGGGGTTCCGTTGCTACGTTATTCTGCGACAATTTCGGTTGTACAGGGTGATTCAGAAAACTGTTTCGACGCTATATCTCCGAAACTATAGGTTTTAGAGAAAAATGTTTCAGACAAGAGTTGAAGGGTTTCAAAGACTGCTCCAGCCCCTGCTTTCGGCTTGGCTCCAGGATCAACAGTCGAGGCTATTTGAAGGTCGAATCGATTTTTTGCAAGGGGTACATATATTTTTTATCACGGGCACGGAAAGGGGGCTAAATTCTACGTTACACCGTAACAAGATAAATTTAAAAAAACGAAAGGGGATGAAAATATTTTTCAAATTTTTAATAGATATTGAAAAAGTTGTGACGTATTGGTCCGGGGAACGAAGAAAGAGTTCCCGGCGGGGGAGGGCGACCAGGGAAAGTGGCCCTCCTGTTACCCACGTACACAACCACGGACGATTTTATTTCCGGGCGCCAGTGCAAAGGCACTCGTCCGGGGTATTCGCCCTTCCGGCTGCTCAGGCGAGAGCAGAAATCAGGGGCGGTCAAGAAATAATTGGACGACCCGCGAGTGGTACAGGAAGAGTAAACTTTAATGACGACCAAAATAGGTCAATCAAACGAAATCGAAAAGAGCCCCTCGCGGTACAAATTACGGTCGGGAAGAAGGTCCGCACTCGCCAAACGCGAAGGGGGTTTCGCGGCGCGGGGGCTCACGATACAAAAAAAAAAGAAAAGAAGCGCAACAGTAAAACTAACGCGGACGCGCGCACGGGAGCGCACCCTCTCGGTGGTGTGGACAAAAAGGGGACGCTGGTCCTAAATTCGAAAATATAACGGAAAAAGAAAAAATGTAATTGGCGCGGTACCGACGCGTAACACGCGGAGGCGCGAAGATCGACGGAAAAGAAAAAAAAAACGGTACGCGGCCTCTCGGGTCCTCGTCGCCGGGGGGGTTGTTCTGCGGTCAGGTACCACCCGCACACACACACGCAAACACACTCGCAACAAAAAGGGGCGTAAATAGCCTGAAGGCAAAAAGAGAAAATTCTTACCTTCGTCGGCACGGCAGGCGATCGCAGCTTTTACCCTCGTCCACTCACACAAGAACACACAGGAAACAAAAAAAAGCACACGGAAAAAAACGAAGGGGACAAAAAGGAAATATAAGATTAACAAAACAGAAAGAAAAAGAAGAAATATAAAAGTAATAATAAATGATTAAGTAAAGTGGGGTGCTCGCGACGTGTCTCCCCGTTAGGCGTTCGCTCGCGTCTACCTGGCCGTTGGCTCCTTCCCTTGTCCCCCGGTGCGCGGGGTGCCCCCTCTCCCCGAGGACTTCAGTTTGGAGATAGACCACCGCGTTTCCTCTGTGGCCAGGTCCTGGGACCCCCTTCGGGTGGTGGCTGGGGGTGGCTGGTTCCCAGGCCTGGCATCCCATATCCTTTAGCTGCCGGTCGCCCCCGCGGAAGATGACGGGGTGGCGCGGCGACCGGTCAGCGGGCGGTTGGCGGCTCCTCGGTAGGCCCATCCCGCGCTTCCATCACTCGGGTGGAGGTTCCTTGCGACCGGGGACGCAGCTCCTTTTCGGCCAGCGGCCACTGCGAAGGTGGTTGGGGGGGGGGGGGGGGGCGTGGTTTAAAAATAAAAAAAAGGAAAAGAAGAAGAAAAAAGGAAAAAAAATAAAACCACTCATCCCTCCATTCGCTCCGGCGGCGAGGACGTCGCCTGGGCGGAGGAGGGAGGCCTGCGGGACTAGTGCGTGCTCGTAACGAGGCCCAAAAAAAAGTGCCTCGTTACAAAGTACAATATTTTTTTGCGACCTGTAACAATATCGGAGACACCCTATAGATTCCGCTTCGTTTCAAGACTCTGACATTAACTTTGTGCTATACAGGGCGATCAAAAACAAGAAATTACTTACAAGGGTGGGGCAAAAGGGCACCATAGGCTGCCCCATATAAAACCTTAAAACTTTGTTCGAAACATTTTTGAAAAGAATGCATAATTTAGGAAATATTGAAAAAATTAAATATTTTTGAAACACCCTATATAAACTAGAATAGAATAGTAGAATAATCCCAAATAATAAAAACTATTTACGGCAAGTGGATAAAACTAACACTTCGAATATTAACGACAGAACACATTTTTATCCGGCATATAACTGAAGAAGAGAACCCTTCATATACGATGACACGCATGGTAATACATCTATTTGCAGTTCTGCGTTCGGTTTGACAACAGCTCGCTCTCCTGCTCGCTCTATTCCTGTGCATCTATACTACAGTGACCGTCCTTTTCAGGATAACATTGCAGTCTCTTTGCGATTTCCGTATTGTATTTACGTGGTAAGTATAAAGTATTAATCAAAATTATTTCTATTTTTTTACAAATTCTGTTCTATATAGTATATCTCACACATATTTTGGTTGCCTCATTATTAACGGAAAGGTTGTATTATCTATTTGCAGGTCTACGTTCGGCTTGAAAACAGCTCACGCTTACATCCTACAGTGACCGTCCTTTTGCAGGATAGCATTGTAGTCTCTTTGCGATTCCCGTATTGTATTTACGTGGTAAGTACAAAGTACTAATCAAAAATATTTCTATTTTTTACAAATTCTGTTCCATATAATATATCTTACATTTATTTTAATAGTATGAATTCTGTTACTTTCACCTTATATAGAATATCAAGAATGGATGCTTCCCGAGGTCGTCCGATCAGAAAGTGTCGTCGGGGTACCGTTACTGGCCGAAAGGAACGTAATCGTAACACGCGTGTACAGTCCCAGACCCGCTCTGAAACAGCTTCGTCGCCGGTTCCGTCAACATCACGCGGTCGTGTCCGCGAAGCCACCGCGCCGTACGTTGTTGAATCAACCAGCTCAGCGATGATGCGTGCATCGGCTTCTACCGCTCCGCAGCCATCAACGTCTACCTCTTTTCGTGCTCCATCGCCCGTTCGTAGGCGAAGAACACGCAACACAAACGTGCCCGCTACTCCACGCTCGGTTGGCAGACCAGCTACTTACGCCGATATAGGTCCAGATGGCGAAGTGCTACTCTATACTGGACGGCGATGTTTCGGTCCACAGTGGTTACGACCAACTGAAGAGGACGAACAACGCAGACGTACGCCCGCTGGTATCGACGAACGCCGGCGTCGATTGCAACGCGAGAAGAAGTATCGCTCCAATGAGGGCCAAGAAGTCGCCCGTCGTACCGGAGAAGCTACGGCCACGAGACTTTCCACGGAGACATCCTATTACAGTATTGGGCCGATGAATGCCATTTGTCCGCATTGCATGGCCAAACACTTCCAGTCAGAGCGTACCGAGGCCGGACATTTTTCTTCCTGCTGCTCTAACGGAAAGGTCGCGTTTACCCTTCGGCCGATCCACCCGTATCTCCGTGAGGTGTTCACTAATCCAGAACACTGCGACTTCAAATATTTCCAGGACAATAGCCGCTACATCAATTTTGCCTTTAGTTTCTGCTCGCTCGGTCTCAAAATTGGTAACCCTCCGTCTGGCACTTATTATCTGATCGGTAGAGGAGAAATATTCCATCGCATTGGCCCGTTACATCAGGAGGATAGTACGCGCACTAATGCAAACATGCGTATGGCTCAGCCTACTTTTGTAACATAGAAACGGCCACAAGACTGCGCTACGAGGCCATGAAATTAAGTCCTCGGATCTTAAATAATATTACTATGATCATGCGAGAGAACTCGGCCCTTGCTCAGCAATTTCTCCACGCGTACGAGAAGGAGCAAGAGCTCATTCGACAAAATCAACCGCGGCCTACAGTCCACATACAACTTTTGCCTGGCCCTGCTGGCGCCGGTATTCACGTCGGGCGTACCAACCTGCCGACTACACGCGACGATGTAGCGGTATTATACGGTGACCACGGTGGTCTTCCTCGCCAACACCACCAGCTGATCATCTAAAATCGTGCCATGCCGAACACCGAACCTCTACAGATCGTCAAGATTACGAACCCCCTTCTTGATGCCATGTTATATCCTTTGCTGGATCCGTACTCGGTAAGTGGATGGCACACCGGTATCCGTCACACTGTGGGAACTGATAACCGGAAATACGTCACCCTTCGCGAGCATGCAGCTTATCAGATGGCCATTCGCGACGATCAAGAGTATTTGCAGGACTGCGGCAAGTTATTTCAGCAATGGTTGGTCGACAAAGCTCTACGAGTCGAAGAAGACAAACATCAATGGCTGCAAGAGAATCAGAGTGTCCTACGTCGTGATTGATTGCAGAATATCGGCGATTTCAATAATCACGATCATAGGACCAGCGTGACGAACAATCCTGACACCAGTGTTCCAGTATTGCTGCCATCCTCATTCATCGGCGGTCCACGACATGCAATGAACACCATGCACGACACATGCTGGCCATGTCTATGCAACTTGGTGCTGCGACATTTTTTATCACCTTCACGGCAAATCTTGCTCGGCCCGAGATCGAAGGCAGTATTAATCACGGAAACCGGCGAGACTTAAGGCCAGATATCGGGAATCGCGTTTTCCATTCCAAACAAAAGCGGTTCAAGGATTTAATTACCAAAGATGCATTCTTCGGTAAATGCCGGTACTACGGCTATTCCGTAGAAATGCAGAAGCGACAGATACCCCAATCGCACTGGATCGTCGCTGTTGAACCGCCGTATAATTCGAGAGATCCCGAATACATCGATCGCGTTATATGCGCAGAAATTCCGGACCCGGAGGTAGACCCCGAATTATACGATATAGTTTGTACAAATTACCTGCATCTGTGTACTGAAATCTGTTCGCCAGACGGCGGGATTACATGCAAGAAGAATTTCCCCAAGGCCTTTCAGCAACATACACAGGTGCAATTGAACGGATATCCGCTATACCGTCGGCGAGACAACGGCCGGCACGTTATGAAGAGGTGCGGTCAAATAACGGTTCGGTTGGATAATCGTCATGTGGTACCATACAACCCATACGTGGCGAAAATGTTCAGCTGTCACATCAATGTGGAACACCTTTCCGGTGTTCGTGTAATTAAATATATATTTAATTATATTAACAAAGGCCACGACGTAGCGCATATTGCCGAAATTATTACCTCCGAAGTGGGTAACGAAATAAGAAGGTACCGTACAATGAGATACCTTGGTTCGTCCGAGGCCCACTGGCGCCTGATGAAGTATAATCTGTACGGCCTCTCTCATACCGTAGAGCGCCTAACGGTACACACGAGAAACGACCGTACGGTATACTTCGCGGACGGTCAGGCAGGTCCAGCGGCAAACACGGCAGCTAACCGTGACACGCAACTGACGGCGTTCTTTAAGTTAAACGACATTAATCCGGTCGCTCGCGGGTATTTATACCGGGATATCCCCCAGAACTTCGTATGGAGCAGCCAGGCAAAAAAGTGGACGGCCGGAGTCCGACAATCGAACCGAATTGGCAGAATATTCCAAGTCCCACCGAATAACCCGGAATTGGTTGCGACTCGGCTTTTGCTCCACCACGTTAAGGGTCCACGCAACTGGGACGAACTCTTTTCCTACGAAGGTAGAGTGTACGCCTCCACTCAAGAAGCATGCCACGCACGCGGACTGATCGATAGTGGTACTGCCTTCCAGGAGACCTTAGACGAAGCCGCGCAATGCCAACGTGCGCGGGCTTTTCGTGTCCTCTTCAGACAACTACTTGCCCTTACCCGTCCACCCAACGGTGCTTCAATGTGGGAACACCACAAAGAGGAAATTACGCATGACCTCATCCGTATCTACGGCACGGACGACAGTCTTCGCTTCGCGCATGGTCTACGTGACATAAGATTGATCGCAGAGGCTAATATGGTTGACTGGATGAATTTAAACTTCCCGGAACCACCGGCTACCGCTTTCCGTCAACTGGCACCATTCTATGTGTATGTCGTGCCTAACGAGGAATACGTTAGTCGGCTAAATACGGGGCAGCTCAGAGCGTATAATGCTATTTTAGACACTCTAAGTTCGTTTTATACAGGCCCTACCTGTTTCTTTCTGGATGGTCCAGGTGGCACTGGCAAAACGTTTATATACAAGGCCCTCATACAACACTTCAGAAATAACGGACACGTCCTCGTCCCATCCGCGTGGACCGGAATAGCGGTCCGTCTATTGCCTGGCGGCCGTACCTCCCATTACTTCTTCAAACTACCGGCTCCCTTCACCGAACATTCAAATTGCAACGTAAGCCGTGCCAGTGTCGCAGGCCAACGCTTGATGGCTGCAAAACTGATTATTATGGATGAGGCGTCCATGTGCGAGCGACGGGCACTAATGGCGATGGACCGTATCCTTAAGGATATAACGGGCAATAGTCAACTGCCGTTCGTAGGTAAGATAATATTACTTGGCGGTGATTTCCGGCAATGTGCACCTGTCATTCCCAACGCGCCCGCAGGTTCGAACATCGCCGAGTCCATTCGAAGCAGTCCCCTTTGGTCGTAATTTAAGTTGCTTCGTCTCACGCAAAACATGCGTGTTGGACCGGGAGAAGTTGATTTTGCCGCGTACCTTCTCACTATTGGCGACGGTTCCGCCAACGTTCCCGACACGGACATAACCAGTATCCCGCAAGACGTATTATTTCATGGGTCGCCTCGAGACCTAATTGACTGGGTTTGTGACCGAAATCTTACACAGCCGAAACCCGATCATGCCTTGCTTTGTCCCCGCAATAATCAATGCGACTTTATTAATAATATTATACTGGACTCGCTCGAAGGAGAACAACGAGTTTATTTCTCGGAAGATAAACTCATTGATCCGTCCGCCGAAGCGATTATAGATTATCCGCCAGAACTATTGAACCACGTCGAAGTGGCTGGCCTGCCTCCGCACAAACTGCGTCTCCGAGTCGGTGCTATTGTTCTACTAATCCGAAATATGTCTCCGGTCGATGGTCTGGTGAACGGAACCCGTCTGCATATCACCTCCCTTGGCAGTCGGATATTCCGCGCCAAAATAATAACCGGCACTCACATTGGCCAAGAAGCGATAATTCCCAGAGTAAGATTAACACCAGGCGACAGTACCCTGGGAGTCGCATTTAGCCGTGAGCAATTCCCGGTGAAGGTCGCATTCGCTGTGACTATAAACAAATCGCAAGGCCAGACACTTCAGCGCGTCGGAATATACCTGAAGGACAGCGTTTTCGATCACGGCCAGCTGTATGTTGCCATGAGCCGCGTTACTTCCCGCGCACAGCTTCGTATCCTCATCGGCCACGCAGCGTACCCAACACATCCGGACCCATCGCATACCAAAAACATAGTTTATAATCAATTACTCGCGGACGGATAAACAACTTCTTCTTTTATTTTTATTTATGATGTATATAATTTGCGGGCTATTTTATTTATTTCAAACTTATATAGGTAAACTCATATACCGGATCCCACTTTATCCAATGTCGGCCCGGGCCACTAGTAACTATGACTCTCTTAAGAGTTATAATTACAGGGACGGTGATGCGCAATACAGGTCTTTGATTAGGCCCGTTAGTCTCTCCCGTCCCAGCCACACACATGCACACACCGACACGCACACGCATACATGCCCACGTACACACCTATACACACGCACACATACACACACATGCACGCGCACGTACATACACACAGACATGGCTAAATGGCTTGCAGCCCTCTTCCCTGCGAACATCCTCAGGGTAAATAACTCGGTAAAACCATCTTAATGGCCCAGAAATGTCTTGACTACCAAGTGCCCTTTTGAGTTTTTAGTCCGGCTTGCCGTAACAGATCTTAGTATCTGTGAATTACTTTGTACCACCTTCTAGCTATTTGAAATATGCCTTATCGTTATTAACTAAGGATCTCTTCTTATTTATGTTTGACCTGGCTTCTAGTGGGATAATGACGTATGGATAATGATTATAGAAACTATTGTTTTGTTTTATATATTTTATAATCGCAATACTAATGGATAACGACGATGAGGCCTCGGACACGGAACTACCAGGTCCCGGGAGTTCCGTGCCGGTTTCAACCGCTAGGCAGGGGACCATGGAAAACGACCCGGCTACGTCTATGGAATCTGACTCTGGAAGTATCTCCAAAATTGTTGTTCCTTTTGAAGGCGCAGGAATTGCGTGCCCAATATGCCTTGCAAACAAAAACTTACGAATTATGTTCGAATCACCGAAAATATTAAACGAACATATCAAAGCACAGCATTTAGAAGTGCACATTTTATGGTGCTGTAGACTATGCGGAAAAGGCTATGCGAAGCTGCATGGATGGCACATTCACCGTGCCAAATGCAAGGGACCCACTAACATCGAATTAAAGCAATTTCGACGTGAATCATGTCCTGCTAGCTTTGATTCACAGAGGGGCCTATCAACCCATGAGCACCCTAGCGTTCGCAATAAAAAGCGACAGATTGACACAAAATCTAATACAAGAGCTGATGGGCGCGCTAATCGCGGCGTATGGACTGCGGAAGAAACTGAATTGTTAAAAACACTGGAAGCGCAGTTCGTTAACCATAAATATCCGAACGTCGAGATAAGTAAAATTATTACCACCAAAACGCCTAAACAAATTAGCGACAGAAGACGTGATCTATGGCAAGCCCAAGAAAGACTGTTGACTGAATAATGCGCTTCTAGTTCGTCTGACGAAAAACCTGAACATACTTCTGAGGATATAAGTCACCCAAATATTGAATTAAGTCAGGAGCAAAGCGCAGTTATTGAAAAGGATTGGTTACAAATAATAAAAGATGAAATTGAAGCTACACACGAGATTCCTAAAACTATTGAATACATCTATAATGAACTAAAAGATATATGGAATACTAGTAATATGGATAATAATAAACTAAACGATAATATTGATAGATATATCTCTAAAATTTTAATTCCTTTCCTCTCAAAAAATGATGAATCTAACGAACTAAATAATGCGAGTAGCGATAATAAGTATCAGAATAATAACAATAATAATAATGAAAGAAACAAAAATAAGGACAATTTTAGTAACAGATTTAGAAGCAATAATAATAACAAGAGAATTAGAAATCGAATAAAACGTAGAAATAATAATAATAATATAAACCACAATAATAATTTAAGCACTAAGAGAAATTAGATTAAAAGATATAAATATAACAGATGTCAAGAATTGTACTCGGAATGTCCAAAAAAATTGGTTGACTCAATTATGCATAACGATCAGTCGATTGTCGAGCCACCCAAATTACCACCTAAAGCAGAAGACGTAAAAGCATTATACAGGGTGTCCCGCGACAGGTGTAAGTCCCTGAAAGGGGTTGTAGAGGACGTCATTCTGAACAAGATTTTCCTTTGCAAAAATGGGGTTTGAAGCTTCGTTTTAGAATTATTAAGGAAAAACACAGACCAATCAGAGCGCAGGAATTACGCGCGCCGAGAAGCGGGAGCGACAGCTTCGAGCCTTGCAGCTGAGCGCGGGTGCGATCAAGTGCCTACGCGCCGGGACAGTCTAAACGTTTAATAAGAAGCCTGACAATAAAACTCAGTTAAATAATGAACAGAACATTGACAACTAATGTTCACTTATCCATTTTTCATGAATACGCGATAAGCAAATTTGAATCAGACTCACCTACTGTTTAAAAATAATCCTGTTCCAGTAAAATTGTGTTTCTATCACTTCATCGATCCTAATTTTTTGTAAAAATACACACTGCACAATATCTAATGTCACAACCTAGTCAGTGAACTCATTTCACTTCACTGTCACTTCTAATTGGTATTTTTAACTGTAATATTCTGCTACCACTGTTCACTAATTTCCTAATTAAATAATCACAGATGAAGAACGCGAATGAATACGCCTGAATGATAATTCATAAATAATTTTAGCGACTTTTTATTTTCTCTTTGATGTTGAACACCCGACGATCTGTCCTAAACTGCCGAGCGCAACGCGATGAACATCTTCGACTGGAAATTTAGACAACAGTCCCTTGCAAGAAGGACGTTTGACATTCGAACGAAAGTGAGAGTATGCCTTTCTTTATAAAAAGGCGAAAACCGTTTTTGCCTTTTAGAAAGGGAAAGGGACATGGTTTTTCGCGGACGCCTATGAAGAGACTGTCGAGCGAGCAAAACGGAACCGTTTAATTGTTTTATGATTCCTTACCTGGACGGTCCGAACGGCCGAAAACGATGTCCAGAATTCTCACTTTCTTCAAACTCGGCACATTTGGAGTCACGATCGGCAGTTTAGGACAGAACGTTCGAAGAGAAACGTTAAAGAGAAAAAATCACTGAAGTTATTTTCGGATAATCGTTCACGCGTCTTCGCTTGTTCATCCATTGTTATTACATTAGGAAATTAGTGAAAAGTGACAACAAAATATTGCAGTGAACAGTGATAATAAAAAATAATAGTGAAGTGAACCGGCTGTGATATCAGCTGTTGTGTGTTGCGTATTATTTATACGAATAGTTAGGATAAATGGAACGATCTAGTTACGAGGATCCATTTTCAATTAAGCAAGATTATTTTCAAACAGTTGGTGAGTCTTATTTTAATGGATAATAAGTTTTGTGTAAATATAAAATTACAGAAATTTAATTTTCTCAGTTTCTACTAATTACACATAACTAATTCCGTTCCTTCTTCATAAGGAATGAGTAAATGAACACTACTTTCAATAATTCTGTTGATTATTTAACTGAGTTTCGATGTAAAGACTTCTCGTTAGACGATAGACTATTCCGAGGCAAAGGCACTTGATCGCGCTCGCGCTCAGCAGCCAGGCTCGAAGCTGTCGCTTTCGCTTCTGGGCGCGCGTAATCCCTGCGCTCTGATTGGTCCGTGTTTTTTCTTAATAATTCAAAAACGAAGCTTCAAACCCCATTTTTGCAAAGGAAAATCTTGTTCAGAATGACGTCCTCTACAACCCCTTTCAGGGACTTACACCTGTCGCGGGACACCCTGTATACCAAACTTTGGGAAACGGTATCTCCTATCGTGTTACCTGCGGATACTAGCGTAAGACCGATTTCACTCCCATCGATTCTCTTGCCGATCACTCAGGAGGAAGTCGTAGACCGTATCAAGCGCACCAATAAAATATCCGCGGCTGGGCTCGATAATATTAAAAAGTGCCATTTGCTTACACCCGGAGTACCATGTATTCTTACTATATTATATAATATAATACTATATTCTAATTATTACCCGAAAGATTGGAGAGCGAATAGAACAACTCTTATTCCAAAAAATAACCAAGATTTGGATAAGGTTGAAAACTGGAGATCCATGATGAGCAGGATTTTCTCCGCAATTATTGATAAGCGTATTAGAGCCGTCATACCACAAAATATTCACCAAAAGGGCTTCAAATCTGAGAATGGGTGTAAGTATAATATAACGCTGCTAAATAAAGCACTATCTGCATGTAAAAGTAATTTGGGAGGTGTATTCACAGTCCTTGACATCTCGAAAGCATACGACACGATTCCCCACAGCATAATACCTTGGAGCTTAAAGAGGAAGGGGTTACCTGAGAGGTTAATTACACTAATATCTAACATGTACATAAATTGTTATACAAATATTAAAACTAGAAATAAGGAATCTGTTAATGTCAAAATATTGAGAGGTGTTAAACAAGGTGATCCCTTGTCACCATTAATATTCAATCTATGCCTTGAAGCCCTACTCGCTAAAATTGAAACGAGTACTGAAGGAATATCATTAGGTGACACGTTGAAAATTACAGTACTGGCTTT
>CAMAOD020000243.1:0-20000 GCA_945859595.2 Megachile willughbiella
TTTCTCTGTCTCTGTCTCTGTCTCAGCCTCTGTCTCTGTCCCTATCTCTGTCTCTGCCTCTGTTCCCGTCTCTGTCTCCCGCCTCTGCCTCTGTCTCTGTCTCTGTCTCTGTCTCTGTCTGTGTCTCTGTCTCTGTCTCTATATTACACTCTTCCTCCGCCTTGTCTCGTCTTTGTCTCCGTCTTTGTGCCTGTCTTTGTCTCCAATATTTGTCACCGTCCTTGTCTCTGTATTTGTCTCGTCTGTGTCTCCATATTTGTCTCCGTTTTTGTCTCCGTCTTTGCCTCCGTCCTTTGTCTACGACTTTGTCTCCGTCTTTGTCTCCGTCCATGTCTCCTGCCCTCAGTCTCAGTCTTTGTCTCATGCGCATCTGTCTCTGTCTGTGTCTATGTCTCTGTCTCTGCCTCTGTATCGGGCTCTGTCCTGTCCCTGTCTTCTTCTCTGTCTCTGTCCCTGTCTCTGTGTCTGTCCCCGTCTCTGTCTCCGTCTCCGTCTCTGTCTCTGTCTCTGTCTCTGTCTCTGTCTCCATCTCTGTCTCTGTCTCTGCCTCTGTCTCTGTCTCTGTCTCTGTCTCCATCTCTGTCTCTGTCTCTGTGGCTGTCTCTGTCTCTGTCCCTGTCTCTGTCTCTGCTCTGTCTCTGTCCCCGTCTCTGTCTCCGCTTTCGTCTCTGTCTCTGGCTCTGTCTCTGTCTCTGTCTCTGTCTCCGTCTCTGTCTCTGTCTCTGTCTCTGTCCCTGTCTCTGTCTCGGTCTCTGTCTCCGTCTTTGTCTCTGTCCCCTGTCTCTGTCTCGGTCTCTGTCTCCGTCTTTGTCTCCGTCTTTGTGTCCGTCTTTGTCTCCGTCTTTGTCTCCGTCTTTGTCCTTCCTACTTGTCTCTGTTTTTGTCTCCGTCTTTGTCTCTATCTCTGTCTCTGTCTCTGTCCTGTCTCTGTCTCTGTCTCTGTCTCTGTCTCTGTCTCTGTCTCTGTCTCTGTCTCTGTCTCTGTCTTTGTATCCGTCTTTGTCTCCGTCTTTGTCTCGTCGTCGTCTTCTCTTTGTCTCCGCCTTTGTCTCCGCTTATGTCTCCTGCCCCTCTGTCTCGGTCTTTGTCTCATGCACCTCTGTCTCTGTCTCTGTCTGTGTCTGTGTCTCTGTCTCTGTCTCTGTCTCTGTCTCTGTCTCTGTCTCTGTCTCTGCCTCTGTGTCTCTGTCTCTGTCTCTGCCTCTGTCTCTGTCTCTGGCCTCTGTCTCTGTCCCTATCTCTGTCTCTGTCTCTGTTCCGCCTCTGTCTCCGCCTCTGCCTCTGTCTCCGTCTTTGTCTCTGTCTCCGTCTCTGTCTCTGTCTCTCTCTCTGTCTCTGTCTCTGTCTCTCTCTCCGTCCCTACCTCTGTCTCTGTCTCTGTCTCTGTTCCCATCTCTGTCTCCGCCCCTGCCTCTGTCTCTGTCTCTGTCTTTGTCTCCATCTTTTTCTCCGTCTTTGCCCTCCGTCTTTTGTTCCGTGTTTGTCACCGTCTGTGTCTCCACATTTGTCTCCGTCCTTTTTCTCCGTCTTTGCCTTCGCCTTTGCTCTCGTATTTGTCTCCGTCTGTGTCTCTATCTTTGTCTCCGCCTTTGTGTCCGTCTTTGTTTCCGTCGTCGTCTTCCTCCTCGTCTCCGTGTTTGTCTCCGTCTTTGTCACCGTCTTTGTCTCCGTCTTTGTCTCCGTCCACATCTCCTGCCCCTCTGTCTCGGTCTTTGTCTCATGCGCCTCTGCCTCTGTCTCTGTCTCTGTGTGGGTCTCTGTCTCTGTCTCTGTGTGTGTCGTTGTCTCTGTCTCTGTCCCTGTCTCTGTCCCAATCTCTGTTTCTGTCTCTGTTCCGGTCTCTGTCTCCGTCTTTCCCTCCGTCTTTGGTCTCAGCCTTTGCCTCCGTCTTTGTCTCCGTCTTTGTCTTCCTACTTGTCTCTGTTTTTGCCTCCGTCTTTATCTCTATCTCTGTCTCTGTCTCTGTCACTGTCTCTGTCTCTGTCTCTGTCTCTGTCCCTGTCTCTGTGTGTGTCTATGTCTCTGTCTCTGTCTCTGTGTCTGTCTCTGTCTCTGTCTCTTTCTCTGTCTCTGTCTCTGTCTCAGCCTCTGTCTCTGTCCCTATCTCTGTCTCTGCCCCTGTTCCCGCCTCTGTCTCCGCATCTGCCTCTGTCTCTGTCTCTGTCTCTGTCTCTGTCTGTGTATCTGTCTCTGTGTCTGTCCCCGTCTCTGTCTCCGTCTCCGTCTCTGTCTCTGTCTCTGTCTCTGTCTCTGTCTCTGTCTCCATCTCTGTCTCTGTCTCTGCCCCTGTCTCTGTCTCTGTCTCTGTCTCCATCTCTGTCTCTGTCTCTGTGGCTGTCTCTGTCTCTGTCCCTGTCTCCGTCTCTGCCTCTGTCTCTGTCCCCGTCTCTGTCTCCGCTTTCGTCTCTGTCTCTGGCTCTGTCTCTGTCTCTGTCTCTGTCTCCGTCTCTGTCTCTGTCTCTGTCTCTGTCCCTGTCTCTGTCTCGGTCTCTGTCTCCGTCTTTGTCTCCGTCTTTGTGTCCGTCTTTGTCTCCGTCTTTGTCTCCGTCGTCGTTTTCCTCTTTGTTTCCGACTTTGTCTCCGTCTTTGTCTCCTGCCCCAAGGGTCACCGCCCTTGTCTCCTGCCCCTCTGTTTCTGTCGCTCTCTCTGTCTCTGTCTGTGTCTCTGTCTCCGTCTCTGTCTCTGTCACTTTCTATGTCTCTGTCTCTGTCTCTGTCTCTGTCTCTGTCTCTGTCTCTGTCTCTGCCTCTGTCTCTGTCCCTATCTCTGTCCCTGTCTCTGTTCCCGCCTCTGTCTCCGCCTCTGCCTCTGTCTCTGTCTTTGTCTCCATTTTCGTCTACGTCTTTGTCTACGTCTTTGTCTCCGTCTATGTCTCCGTCCATGTCTCCTGCCCTTCTGTCTCGGTCTTTGACTCATGCGCTTCTGACTCTCTGTCTGTCTCTGTCTCTGTCTCCGTCTTTGTCTCCGTCATTGTCTCCGTCTTCGCTTTCCTCTTTGTGTCCGTCTTTGTCTCCGTCTTTGTCTCCGTCGTCGTTTTCCTCTTTGCTTCCGACTTTGTCTCCGTCTTTGTCTCCTGCCCCAAGGGTCACCGCCTTTGTCTCCTGCCCCAAGGGTCACCGCCTTTGTCTCCTGCCCCTCTGTTTCTGTCGCTCTCTCTGTCTCTGTCTATGTCTCTGTCTCCGTCTCTGTCTCTGCCACTTTCTATGTCTCTGTCTCTGTCTCTGTCTCTGTCTCTGTCTCTGTCTCTGTCTCTGTCTCTGCCTCTGTCTCTGTCCCTATCTCTGTCTCTGTCTCTGTTCCCGCCTCTGTCTCCGCCTCTGCCTCTGTCTCTGTCTTTGTCTCCATTTTCGTCTACGTCTTTGTCTACGTCTTTGTCTCCGTCTATGTCTCCGTCCATGTCTCCTGCCCTTCTGTCTCGGTCTTTGTCTCATGAGCCTCTGTCTCTGTGTCTGTCTCTATCTCTGTCTCTGTCTCTGTCTCTGTCTCGGTCTCTGTCTCCGTCTTTGTCTCCGTCTTTGTGTCCGTCTTTGTCTCCGTCTTTGTCTCTGTCTTCGCTTTCCTCTTTGTTTCCGACTTTGTCTCCGTCTTTGTCTCCTGCTCCAGGGTCACCGCCTTTGTCTCCTGCCCCTATGTTGCTGTCGCTTTCTCTGTCTCTGTCTCTGCCTCTGTTTCTGTCTCTGTCTCTGTTTCTGCCTCTGTCTCTGTCTCTGGCTCCATCTCTGTCTCTGTCTCTGTCTCTGTCTCTGCCTCTGTCTCTGTCTCTGTCTCCGTCTCTGTCTCTGTCCCTATCTCTGTCTCTGTCTCTGTTCCCGTCTCTGTCTCCGCCTCTGCCTCTGTCTCTGTCGCCGTCTTTGTCTCCGTCTTTGTCTCCGTCTTTGTCTCCGTCGTCGTCTTCTTCTTCGTCTCCGTCTTTGTCTCCGCCTTTGTCTCCGTCTTTGTCTCCGTCTTTGCCTCCGTCTGTGTCTCCATCCTTGTCTCCGCCTTTGTCTGCGTCTTTGTCTCCGTCGTCGTCTTCCTCCCCGTCTCCGTCTTTGTCTCCGTCTTTGTCACCGACTTTGTCTCCGAATTTGTCTCCGTCCGTGTCTCTGTCTTTGTCTCCGTCCTCGTCTTCCTCTTCGTCTCCGTCTTTGTCTCCGTCTTTGTCACCGTCTTTGTCTCCGTCTTTGTCTCCGTCCGTGTCTCCGGCCCTTTGTCTCGGTCTCTGTCTCATGCGCGTCTCTCTCTGACTCTGTCTCTGTCTGTGTCTCTGTCTCCGCCTCTGCCTCTGTCTCTGTCTCCGTCTTTGCCTCCGTCTTTGTCTCCGTCCGTGTCTCCGTCTTTGTCTCCGTCCTCGTCTTCCTCTTCGTCTCCGCCTTTGTCTCCGTCTTTGTCACCGTCTTTGTCTCCGTCTTTGTCTCCGTCTTTGTCTACGTCTTTGTCTCCGTCTTTGTCTCCGTCCATGTCTCCTGCCCCTCTGTCTCGGTCTTTGTCTCATGCGCCTCTGTCTCTGACTCTGTCTCTGTCTGTGTCTATGTCTCTGTCTCTGCCTCTGCATCAGTCTCTGTCCCTGTCCCTGTCTCTGTCTCTGTCTTTGTCTCCGTCTTTGTCTCCGTCTTTTTCAGCGTCTTTGTCTCCACCGTTGTCTTCCTCTTCGTCTCCGTCTTTGTCTCCGTCTTTGTCACCGTCTTTGTCTCCGTATTTGTCTCCGTCTGTGTCTCCATCTTTGTCTCCGTCTTTGTCTCCGTCTTTGTCTCCGTCTTTGTCTCCGTCTTCGTTTTCCTCTTTGTTTCCGACCTTGTCACCGCCTTTTTCTCCTGCCCCTCTATCTCTGTCTCTGTCCGTGTCACTGTCTCTGTCTCCATCTGTGTCTCCGTCTACGTCTTTGTCTCTGTCCCTGTCTCTGGCTCCATCTCTGTCTCTGTCTCAGTCTCAGTCTCTGTCTCTGTCTCTGTCCCTGTCTCTGTCTCTGTCTCTGTCTCTGTCTCTGTCCCTGTCCCTGTCCCTGTCCCTGTCTCTGTCTCTGTCTGTGTCTCTGTCTCCGCCTCTGCCTCTGTCTCTGTCTCCGTCTTTGCCTCCGTCATTGTCTCCGTCCGTGTCTCCGTATTTGTCTCCGTCCTCGTCTTCCTCTTCGACTCCGCCTTTGTCTCCGTCTTTGTCACCGTCTTTGTCTCCGTCTTTGTCTACGTCTTTGTCTCCGTCTTTGTCTCCGTCCATGTCTCCTGCCCCTCAGTCTCGGTCTTTGTCTCATGCGCTTCTGTCTCTGTCTCTGTCTCTGTCTCTGTCTCTGTCTCTGTCTCGGTCTGTGTCTCCGTCTTCGTCTCCGTCTTTGTGTCCGTCTTTGTCTCCGTCTTTGTCTCCGTCTTCGTTTTCCTCTTTGTTTCCGACCTTGTCACCGCCTTTGTCTCCTGCCCCTCTGTCTCTGTCTCTGTCTCTGTCTCAGCCTCTGTCTCTGTCCCTATCTCTGTCTCTGTCTCTGTTCCCGTCTCTGTCTCCGCCTCTGCCTCTGTCTCTGTCTTTGTCTCCGTCTTTGTCTCCGTCCTTGTCTCCGTCTTTGTCACCGTCTTTGTCTCCGTCGTCGTCTTCCTCTTCGTCTGCGTCTTTGTCTCCGTCTTTGTCTCCGTCTTTGTCTACGTCTTTGTCTCCGTCTTTGTCTCCGTCCATGTCTCCTGCCCCTCTGTCTCGGTCTTTGTCTCATGCGCCTCTGTCTCTGACTCTGTCTCTGTCTGTGTCTATGTCTCCGTCTCTGCCTCTGCATCGGTCTCTGTCCCTGACCCTGTCTCTGTCTCTGTCTTTGTCTCCGTCTTTGTCTCCGTCTTTTTCAGCGTCTTTGTCTCCACCGTCGTCTTCCTTTTCGTCTCCGTCTTTGTCTCCGTCTTTGTCTCCGTCTTCGTTTTCCTCTTTGTTTCCGACCTTGTCACCGCCTTTGTCTCCTGCCCCTCTGTCTCTGTCTCTGTCTCTGTCTCTGTCTCTGTCTCTGTCTCTGTCTCTGTCTCTGTCTGTGTCTCTGTCTCTGTTTCTGTCTCTGTCCCTGTCTCTGTCTCTGTCTCTGTCTCTGTCTCTGTCTCTGTCTCTGTCTCTGTCTCTGTCTCTGTCTCTGTCCCTGTCTCTGTCTCTGCCTCTGTCTCTGTCCCCGTCTCTGTCTCCGTCTCCGTCTCTGTCTCTGTCTCTGTCTCCATCTCTGTCTCTGTCTCCATCTCTGTCTCTGTCTCCGTCCATGTCTCCTGCACCTCAGTCTCGGTCTTTGTCTCATGCGCCTCTGTCTCTGCCTGTGTGTATGTCTCTGTCTCTGCCTCTGTATCGGGCCCTGTCCAAGTCCCTGTCTCTGTCTCTGTCTCTGTCCCTGTCTCTGTCTCTGTCCCCGTCTCTGTCTCCGTCTCCGTCTCTGTCTCTGTCTCTGTCTCTGTCTCTGTCTCCATCTGTGTCTCTGTCTCTGCCTCTGTCTCTGTCTCCATCTCTGTCTCTGTCCTTGTGGCTGTCTCTGTCTCTGTCTCTGCCTCTGTCGCTGTCCCTGTCTCTGTCTCCGTCTCCGTCTTTGTCTCTGTCCCTGTCTCTGGCTCCATCTCTGTCTCTGTCTCAGTCTCAGTCTCTGTCTCTGTCTCTGTCCCTATCTCGGTCTCTGTCTCTGTTCCTGTCTCTGTCTCCGCCTCTGCCTCTGTCTCTGTCTTTGTCTCCGTCTTTGTCTCCGTCTTTGTCTACGTCTTTGTCTCCGTCTTTGTCACCGTCTTTGTCTCCGTCGTCGTCTTCCTCTTCGTCTGCGTCTTTGTCTCCGTCTTTGTCTCCGTCTTTGTCTCCGTCCATGTCTCCTGCCCCTCTGTCTCGGTCTTTGTCTCATGCGCCTCTGTCTCTGACTCTGTCTCTGTCTGTGTCTATGTCTCTGTCTCTGCCTCTGCATCGGTCTCTGTCCCTGTCCCTGTCTCTGTCTCTGGCTTTGTCTCCGTCTTTGTCTCCGACTTTTTCAGCGTCTTTGTCTCCACCGTCGGCTTCCTCTTCGTCTCCGTCTTTGTCTCCGTCTTTGTCACCGTCTTTGTCTCCGTATTCGTCTCCGTCTGTGTCTCCATCTTTGTCTCCGTCTTTGTCTCCGTCTTTGTCTCCGTCTTCGTTTTCCTCTTTGTTTCCGACCTTGTCACCGCCTTTGTCTCCTGCCCCTCTATCTCTGTCTCTGTCTGTGTCTCTGTCTCTGTCTCCGTCTCTGTCCCTGTCTCTGTCTCTGTCTCTGTCTCTGTCTCTGTCTCTGTCTCTGTCTCTGTCTCTGTCTCTGTCTCTGTCCCTGTCTCTGTCTCTGCCTCTGTCTCTGTCCCCGTCTCTGTCTCCGTCTCCGCCTCCGTCTCTGTCTCTGTCTCTGTCTCTGTCTCTGTCTCTGTCTCTGTCTCTGTCTCTGTCTCTGTCTCTGTCTCTGTCTCCATCTCTGTCTCTGTCTCCATCTCTGTCTCTGTCTCCGTCCATGTCTCCTGCACCTCAGTCTCGGTCTTTGTCTCATGCGCCTCTGTCTCTGTCTGTGTGTATGTCTCTGTCTCTGCCTCTGTATCGGGCTCTGTCCCTGTCCCTGTCTCTGTCTCTGTCTCTGTCCCTGTCTCTGTCTCTGTCCCCGTCTCTGTCTCCGTCTCCGTCTCTGTCTCTGTCTCTGTCTCTGTCTCTGTCTCTGTCTCCATCTGTGTCTCTGTCTCTGACTCTGTCTCCATCTCTGTCTCTGTCTCTGTCTCTGTCTCCATCTCTGTGTCTGTCTCTGTCTCTGTCTCTGCCTCTGTCGCTGTCCATGTCTCTGCTCCGTCTCCGTCTCTGTCTCTGTCTCTGGCTCCATCTCTGTCTCTGTGTCAGTCTCTGTCTCTGTCTCTGTCTCTGTCTCTGTCTCTGTCCCTGTCCCTGTCTCTGTCTCTGTCCCCGTCTCTGTCTCCGTCTCCGCCTCCGTCTCTGTCTCTGTCTCTGTCTCTGTCTCTGTCTCTGTCTCTGTCTCTGTCTCTGTCTCTGTCTCTGTCTCTGTCCCTGTCTCTGTCTCTGTCTCTGTCTCTGTCTCTGTCCCTGTCCCTGTCTCTGTCTGTGTCTCTGTCTCCGCCTCTGCATCTGTCTCTGTCTCCGTCTTTGCCTCCGTCTTTGTCTCCGTCCGTGTCTCCGTCCTTGTCTCCGTCCTCGTCTTCCTCTTCGTCTCCGCCTTTGTCTCCGTCTTTGTCACCGTCTTTGTCTCCGTCTTTGTCTCCGTCTTTGTCTACGTCTTTGTCTCCGTCTTTGTCTCCGTCCATGTCTCCTGCCCCTCAGTCTCGGTCTTTGTCTCATGCGCCTCTGTCTCTGTCTCTGTCTCTGTCTCGGTCTGTGTCTCCGTCTTCGTCTCCGTCTTTGTGTCCGTCTTTGTCTTCTTCTTTGTCTCCGTCTTCGTTTTCCTCTTTGTTTCCGACCTTGTCACCGCCTTTGTCTCCTGCCCCTCTGTCTCTGTCTGTGTCTCTGTCTCAGCCTCTGTCTCTGCCCCTATCTCTGTCTCTGTCTCTGTCTCTGTCTCTGTCTCTGTCTCTGTCTCTGTCTCTGTCTCTGTCTCTGTCCCTGTCCCTGTCTCTGTCTCTGTCCCCGTCTCTGTCTCCGTCTCCGCCTCCGTCTCTGTCTCTGTCTCTGTCTCTGTCTCTGTCTCTGTCTCTGTCTCTGTCTCTGTCCCTGTCTCTGTCTCTGCCTCTGTCGCTGTCCCCGTCTCTGTCTCCGTCTCCGTCTCTGTCTCTGTCTCTGTCTCCATCTCTGTCTCTGTCTCCATCTCTGTCTCTGTCTCCGTCCATGTCTCCTGCACCTCGGTCTCGGTCTTTGTCTCATGCGCCTCTGTCTCTGTCTGTGTGTATGTCTCTGTCTCTGCCTCTGTATCGGGCTCTGTCCCTGTCCCTGTCTCTGTTTCTGTCTCTGTCCCTGTCTCTGTCTCTGTCCCCGTCTCTGTCTCCGTCTCTGTCTCTGTCTCTGTCTCTGTCTCTGTCTCTGTCTCTGTCTCTGTCTCTGTCTCTGTCTCTGTCTCTGTCTCTGTCTCTGTCTCTGTCTCTGTCTCTGTCTCTGTCTCTGTCTCTGTCTCTGCCTCTGTCGCTGTCCCTGTCGCTGTCTCCGTCTCCGTCTTTGTCTCTGTCCCTGTCTCTGGCTCCATCTCTGTCTCTGTCTCAGTCTCAGTCTCTGTCTCTGTCTCAGTCTCTGTCTCTGTCTCTGTCTCTGTCTCCATCTCTGTCTCTGTCTCAGTCTCAGTCTCTGTCTCTGTCTCAGTCTCTGTCTCTGTCTCCGTCTCCGTCTTTGTCTCTGTCCCTGTCTCTGGCTCCATCTCTGTCTCTGTCTCAGTCTCAGTCTCTGTCTCTGTCTCAGTCTCTGTCTCTGTCTCTGTCTCTGTCTCCATCTCTGTCTCTGTCTCAGTCTCAGTCTCTGTCTCTGTCTCAGTCTCTGTCTCTGTCTCTGTCTCTGTCTCTGTCTCTGTCTCTGTGTCTGTCTCTGTCTCTGTCTCTGTCTCTGTCTCTATATTACACTCTGTCTCCGTCTTTGTCTTCGTCTTTGTCTCCGTCTTTGTGCCTGTCTTTGTCTCCGTATTTGTATCCGTCTGTGTATCCATATTTGTCTCCGTCTTTGTCTCCGTCTTTGCCTCCGTCTTTGTCTACGTCTTTGCCTCTGTCTTTGTCTCCGTCCATGTCTTCTGCCCCTCTGTCTCGGTCTTTGTCTCATGCGCCTCTGTCTCTGTGGCTGCCTCTGTCTGTGTCTCTGTCTCTGTCTCTGTCTCTGTCTCTGTCTCTGTCTCCATCTCTGTACCTGTCTCCGTCCATGTCTCCTGCCCCTCAGTCTCGGTCTTTGTCTCATGCGCCTCTGTCTCTGTCTGTGTCTATGTCCCTGTCTCTGCCTCTGTATCGGGCTCTGTCCCTGTCCCTGTCTCTGTCCCTGTCTCTGTCTCTGTCTCTGTCTCTGTCTCTGTCTCTGTCTCCGTCTCTGTCTCTGTCTCCGTCTCTGTCTCTGTCTCTGTCTCTGTCCCTGTCTCTGTCTCTGTCTCTGTCTCTGTCTTTGTATCCGTCTTTGTCTCCGTCTTTGTCTCCGTCGTTGCCTACCTCTTTGTCTCCGCCTTTGTCTCCGTTTATGTCTCCTGCCCCTATGTCTCGGGCTTTGTCTCATGCACCTCTGTCTCTGTCTCTGTCTCTGTCTGTGTCTGTGCCTCTGTCTCTGTCTCTGTCTGTGGCTGTGTCTCTGTCTCTGTCTCCGTATCGGACTCTGCCACTGTCTCTGTCCCCGCCTTTGTCTCTGCCTTTTTTCTCCGTATTTGTCTCTGTCTGTGTCTCCATCTTTGTCTCCGTCTTTGCCTCCGTCTTGGTCTCGGTCTTAGTCTCCGTCTTTTTCTCCGTCTTTGTCTTCCTACTTGTCTCTGTTTTTGTCTCCGTCTTTGTCTCTATCTCCGTCTCTGTCTCTGTCTCTGTCTCTGTCTCTGTCTCTGTCTCTGTCTCTGTCTCTATCTCTGTCTCTGTTTCAGTCCCTGTCTCTGTCTCTGTCTCTGTCTCTGTCTCTGTCTCTGCCTCTGTCGCTGTCCCTGTCGCTGTCTCCGTCTCCGTCTTTGTCTCTGTCCCTGTCTCTGGCTCCATCTCTGTCTCTGTCTCAGTCTCAGTCTCTGTCTCTGTCTCAGTCTCTGTCTCTGTCTCTGTCTCTGTCTCCATCTCTGTCTCTGTCTCTGTCTCTGTCTCTGTCTCTGTCTCTGTCCCTGTCCCTGTCTCTGTCTCTGTCTCTGTCTCTGTCTCTGTCTCTGTCTCTGTCTCTGTCTCTGTCTCTGTCTCTGTCTCTGTCTCTGTCTCTGTCTCTGTCTCCGTCTTTGTCTCTGTCTTTGTCTCCATCTTTGTCTCCGTCTTTGTCTCCGTCTTTGTCTACGTCTTTGGCTACGTCTTTGTCATCGTCTTTGTCTCCGTCCATGTCTCCTGCCCCTTTGTCTCGGTCTTTGTCTCATGCACCTGTGTCTCTGTCTCTGTCTCTGTCTCTGTCTCTGTCTGTGTCTCTGTCTCTGTCTCTATATTACACTCTGTCTCCGTCTTTGTCTTCGTCTTTGTCTCCGTCTTTGTGCCTGTCTTTGTCTCCGTATTTGTATCCGTCTGTGTAACCATCTTTGTCTCCGTCTTTGTCTCCGTCTTTGCCTCCGTCTTTGTCTTCGTCTTAGTCTCCGTCTTTGTCTCTGGCTTTGTCTCCGTCTTTGTGCCTGTCTTTGTCTCCATATTTGTCACCGCCTTTCTCTCTGTATTTGTCTCCGTCTGTGTCTCCATATTTGTCTCCGTCTTTGTCTCCGTCTTTGCCTCCGTCTTTGTCTACGTCTCTGTCTCTGTCTCTGTCTCTGTCTCTGTCTCTGTCTCTGTCTCTGTCTCTGTCTCTGTCTCTGCCTCTGTCTCTGTCTCTGTCTCTGTCTCTGTCTCTGTCTCTGTCTCTGTCTCCGCCTCTGCCTCTGTCTCTGTCTCCGTCTTTGTCTCCGTCTTTGTCTTCGTCGTCGTCTTCCTCTTCGTCTCCGTCTTTGTCTCCGCCTTTGTCTCCGTCTTTATCTACGTCTTTGTCTACGTCTTTGTCACCGGTTTTGTCTCCGTCCATGTCTCCTGCCCCTTTGTCTCGGTCTTTGTCTCATGCACCTGTGTCTCTGTCTCTGTCTGTGTCTCTGTCTGTGTCTCTGTCTTTGTCTCTGTATTACACTCTGTCTCCGTCTTTGTCTTCGTCTTTGTCTCTGTCTTTGTGCATGTCTTTGTCTCCGTATTTGTATCCGTCTGTGTATCCATATATGTCTCCGTCTTTGTCTCCGTCTTTGCCTCCGTCTTTGTCTACGTCTTTGCCTCCGTCTTTGTCTCCGTCCATGTCTTCTGCCCCTCTGTCTCGGTCTTTGTCTCATGCGCCTCTGTCTCTGTGGCTGCCTCTGTCTGTGTCTCTGTCTCTGTCTCTGTCTCTGTCTCTGTCTCTGTCTCCGTCTCTGTCTCTGTCTCTGTCTCTGTCTCTGTCTCTGTCTTTGTATCCGTCTTTGTCTCCGTCTTTGTCTCCGTCGTTGCCTACCTCTTTGTCTCCGCCTTTGTCTCCGTTTATGTCTCCTGCCCCTATGTCTCGGGCTTTGTCTCATGCACCTCTGTCTCTTTCTCTGTCTCTGTCTGTGTCTGTGCCTCTGTCTCTGTCTCTGTCTGTGGCTGTGTCTCTGTCTCCAACTCTGTCTCTGTCTCTGTCTCTGTCTCTGTCTCTGCCTCTGTCTCCATATCTGTCTCTGTCTCTGCCGCTGTCTCTGTCTCTGTCTCTGTCTCTGTCTCCGTCTCTGTCTCCATCTCTGTATCTGTCTCCGTCCATGTCTCCTGCCCCTCAGGCTCGGTCTTTGTCTCATGCGCCTCTGTCTCTGTCTGTGTCTATGTCTCTGTCTCTGCCTCTGTATCGGGCTCTGTCCCTGTCCCTGTCTCTGGCTCTGTCTCTGTCCCTGTCTCTGTCTCTGTCCCTGTCTCTGTCTCCGTCTCCGTCTCTGTCTCTGTCTCTGTCTCTGTCTCTGTCTCTGTCTCCATCTCTGTCTCTGTCTCTGTCTCTGTCTCTGTCTCTGCCTCTGTCTCTGTCTCTGTCTCTGTCTCTGTCTCTGTCTCTGTCTCGGTCTCTGTCTCTGTCTCTGTCTCTGTCTCTGTCTCTGTCTCTGTGGCTGTCTCTGTCTCTGTGGCTGTCTCTGTCTCTGTCTCTGTCTCTGTCTCTGTCTCTGTCCCTGTCTCTGTCTCCGTCTCCGTCTTTGTCTCTGTCTCCATCTCTGTCTCTGTCTCTGTCTCTGTCTCTGCCTCTGTCTCTGTCCTTTTCTCTGTCTCTGTCTCTGTTCCCGTCTCTGTCTCCGCCTCTGCCTCTGTCTCTGTCTTTGCCTCCATCTTTGTCTCCGTCTTTGTCACCATCTTTGTCTCATGTGCCTCTGTCTCTGTCTCTGTCTGTGCCTATGTCTCTGTCTCTGCCTCTGTATCGGGCTATGTCCCTGTCCCTGTCTCTGTCTCTGTCTCTGTCCCTGTCTCTGTCTCTGTCCCCGTCTCTGTCTCCGTCTCCGTCTCTGTCTCCGTCTCCGTCTCTGTCTCTGTGGCTGTCTCTGTCTCTGTCTCTGTCTCTGTCTCTGTCCCTGTCTCTGTCTCCGTCTCCGTCTTTGTCTCTGTCTCTGTCTCTGTCTCTGTCTCTGGCTCCATCTCTGTCTCTGTCTCAGTCTCAGTCTCTGTCTCTGTCTCAGTCTCTGTCTCTGTCTCTGTCTCTGTCTCCATCTCTGTCTCTGTCTCTGTCTCTGTCTCTGCCTCTGTCTCTGTCTCTGTCTCTGCCTCTGTCTCTGTCCTTTTCTCTGTCTCTGTCTCTGTTCCCGTCTCTGTCTCCGCCTCTGCCTCTGTCTCTGTCTTTGCCTCCATCTTTGTCTCCGTCTTTGTCTCCGTCCTCGTCTTCCTCTTCGTCTCCGCCTTTGTCACCGTCTTTGTCACCGTCATTGTCTCATGTGCCTCTGTCTCTGTCTCTGTCTGTGCCTATGTCTCTGTCTCTGCCTCTGTATCGGGCTATGTCCCAGTCCCTGTCTCTGTCTCTGTCCCTGTCTCTGTCTCTGTCCCCGTCACTGTCTCCGTCTCCGTCTCTGTCTCCGTCTCCGTCTCTGTCTCTGTCTCTGTCTCTGTCTCTGTCTCTGTCTCCAACTCTGTCTCTGTCTCTGTCTCTGTCTCTGTCCCTGTCCCTGTCTCTGTCTCTGTCTCTGTCTCTGTCTCTGTCTCTGTCTCTGTCTCTGTCTCTGTCTCTGTCTCTGTCTCTGTCTCTGTCTCCGTCTTTGTCTCTGTCTTTGTCTCCATCTTTGTCTCCGTCTTTGTCTCCGTCTTTGTCTACGTCTTTGGCTACGTCTTTGTCATCGTCTTTGTCTCCGTCCATGTCTCCTGCCCCTTTGTCTCGGTCTTTGTCTCATGCACCTGTGTCTCTGTCTCTGTCTCTGTCTCTGTCTCTGTCTGTGTCTCTGTCTCTGTCTCTATATTACACTCTGTCTCCGTCTTTGTCTTCGTCTTTGTCTCTGTCTTTGTGCATGTCTTTGTCTCCGTATTTGTATCCGTCTGTGTATCCATATATGTCTCCGTCTTTGTCTCCGTCTTTGCCTCCGTCTTTGTCTCCGTCTTTATCTACGTCTTTGTCTACGTCTTTGTCACCGGTTTTGTCTCCGTCCATGTCTCCTGCCCCTTTGTCTCGGTCTTTGTCTCATGCACCTGTGTCTCTGTCTCTGTCTGTGTCTCTGTCTGTGTCTCTGTCTTTGTCTCTGTATTACACTCTGTCTCCGTCTTTGTCTTCGTCTTTGTCTCTGTCTTTGTGCATGTCTTTGTCTCCGTATTTGTATCCGTCTGTGTATCCATATATGTCTCCGTCTTTGTCTCCGTCTTTGCCTCCGTCTTTGTCTACGTCTTTGCCTCCGTCTTTGTCTCCGTCCATGTCTTCTGCCCCTCTGTCTCGGTCTTTGTCTCATGCGCCTCTGTCTCTGTGGCTGCCTCTGTCTGTGTCTCTGTCTCTGTCTCTGTCTCTGTCTCTGTCTCTGTCTCTGTATCCGTCTCTGTCTCTGTCTCTGTCTCTGTCTCTGTCTCTGTCTCTGTCTTTGTATCCGTCTTTGTCTCCGCCTTTGTTTCCGTCGTTGCCTACCTCTTTGTCTCCGCCTTTGTCTCCGTTTATGTCTCCTGCCCCTATGTCTCGGGCTTTGTCTCATGCACCTCTGTCTCTGTCTCTGTCTCTGTCTGTGTCTGTGCCTCTGTCTCTGTCTCTGTCTGTGGCTGTGTCTCTGTCTCTGTCTCCGTATCGGACTCTGCCTCTGTCTCTGTCTCCGCCTTTGTCTCTGCCTTTTTTCTCCGTATTTGTCTCTGTCTGTGTCTCCATCTTTGTCTCCGTCTTTGCCTCCGTCTTTTTCTCCGTCTTTGTCTTCCTACTTGTCTCTGTTTTTGTCTCCGTCTTTGTCTCTATCTCTGTCTCTGTCTCTGTCTCTGTCTCTGTCTCTGTCTCTGTCTCTATCTCTGTCTCTGTTTCAGTCCCTGTCTCTGTCTCTGTCTCTGTCTCTGTCTCTGTCCCTGTCTCTGTCTCTGTCTCTGTCTCTGTCTCTGTCTCTGTCTCTGTCTCTGTCTCTGCCTCTGTCTCTGTCCATGTCTCTGTCCATGTCTCTGCTCCATCTCCGTCTCTGTCTCTGTGTCTGTCTCTGGCTCCATCTCTGTCTCTGCCTCTGTCTCCGTCTATTTCTCTGTCTCTGTCTCTGTCTCTGTCTCTGACTCTGTCTCTGTTTGTGTCTCTGTCTCTGTCTCTGTTCCCGTCTCTGTCTCCGCCTCTGCCTCTGTCTCTGTCTTTGCCTCCATCTTTGTCTCCGTCTTTGTCTCCGTCCTCGTCTTCCTCTTCGTCTCCGCCTTTGTCACCGTCTTTGTCACCGTCTTTGTCTCCGTCCTCGTCTTCCTCTTCGTCTCCGCCTTTGTCACCGTCTTTGTCACCGTCTTTGTCTCATGTGCCTCTGTCTCTGTCTCTGTCTGTGCCTATGTCTCAGTCTCTGCCTCTGTATCGGGCTATGTCCCTGTCCCTGTCTCTGTCTCTGTCTCTGTCCCTGTCTCTGTCTCTGTCCCCGTCTCTGTCTCCGTCTCCGTCTCTGTCTCTGTCTCTGTCTCTGTCTCTGTCTCCAACTCTGTCTCTGTCTCTGTCTCTGCCTCTGTCTCCATCTCTGTCTCTGTCTCTGCCGCTGTCTCTGTCTCTGTCTCTGTCTCTGTCTCTGTCTCTGTCTCCATCTCTGTATCTGTCTCCGTCCATGTCTCCTGCCCCTCAGGCTCGGTCTTTGTCTCATGCGCCTCTGTCTCTGTCTGTGTCTATGTCTCTGTCTCTGCCTCTGTATCGGGCTCTGTCCCCGTCTCTGTCTCAGTCTCCGTCTCTGTCTCTGTCTATGTCTCTGTCTCTGTCTCCATCTCTGTCTCTGTCTCTGTCTCTGTCTCTGTCTCTGTCTCTGTCTCTGTCTCTCTCTCTGTCTCTGTCTCTGTCTCTGTCTCTGTCTCTGTCTCTGTCCCTGTCTCTGTCTCTGTCTCTGTCTCTGTCTCTGTCTCTGTCTCTGTCTCTGTCTCTGTCTCTGTCTCTGTCTCTGTCTCTGTCTCTGTCTCCATCTCTGTCTCTGTCTCTGTGGCTGTCTCTGTCTCTGTCTCTGTCTCTGTCTCTGTCCCTGTCTCTGTCTCCGTCTCCATCTTTGTCTCTGTCTCTGTCTCTGTCTCTGGCTCCATCTCTGTCTCTGTCTCAGTCTCAGTCTCTGTCTCTGCCTCAGTCTCTGTCTCTGTCTCTGTCTCTGTCTACATCTCTGTCTCTGTCTCTGTCTCTGTCTCTGCCTCTGTCTCTGTCCATGTCTCTGTCCATGTCTCTGCTCCGTCTCCGTCTCTGTCTCTGTCTCTGTCTCTGGCTCTGACTCTGTCTCTGTCTCCATCTCTGTACCTGTCTCCGTCCATGTCTCCTGCCCCTCAGTCTCGGTCTTTGTCTCATGCACCTGTGTCTCTGTCTCTGTCTCTGTCTCTGTCTCTGTCTGTGTCTCTGTCTCTGTCTCTATATTACACTCTGTCTCCGTCTTTGTCTTCGTCTTTGTCTCCGTCTTTGTCTTCGTCGTCGTCTTCCTCTTCGTCTCCGTCTTTGTCTCCGCCTTTGTCTCCGTCTTTATCTACGTCTTTGTCTACGTCTTTGTCACCGGTTTTGTCTCCGTCCATGTCTCCTGCCCCTTTGTCTCGGTCTTTGTCTCATGCACCTGTGTCTCTGTCTCTGTCTGTGTCTCTGTCTGTGTCTCTGTCTTTGTCTCTGTATTACACTCTGTCTCCGTCTTTGTCTTCGTCTTTGTCTCTGTCTTTGTGCATGTCTTTGTCTCCGTATTTGTATCCGTCTGTGTATCCATATATGTCTCCGTCTTTGTCTCCGTCTTTGCCTCCGTCTTTGTCTACGTCTTTGCCTCCGTCTTTGTCTCCGTCCATGTCTTCTGCCCCTCTGTCTCGGTCTTTGTCTCATGCGGCTCTGTCTCTGTGGCTGCCTCTGTCTGTGTCTCTGTCTCTGTCTCTGTCTCTGTCTCTGTCTCTGTCTCTGTCTCCGTCTCTGTCTCTGTCTCTGTCTCTGTCTCTGTCTCTGTCTCTGTCTTTGTATCCGTCTTTGTCTCCGCCTTTGTTTCCGTCGTTGCCTACCTCTTTGTCTCCGCCTTTGTCTCCGTTTATGTCTCCTGCCCCTATGTCTCGGGCTTTGTCTCATGCACCTCTGTCTCTGTCTCTGTCTCTGTCTGTGTCTGTGCCTCTGTCTCTGTCTCTGTCTGTGGCTGTGTCTCTGTCTCTGTCTCCGTATCGGACTCTGCCTCTGTCTCTGTCTCCGCCTTTGTCTCTGCCTTTTTTCTCCGTATTTGTCTCTGTCTGTGTCTCCATCTTTGTCTCCGTCTTTGCCTCCGTCTTTTTCTCCGTCTTTGTCTTCCTACTTGTCTCTGTTTTTGTCTCCGTCTTTGTCTCTATCTCTGTCTCTGTCTCTGTCTCTGTCTCTGTCTCTGTCTCTGTCTCTATCTCTGTCTCTGTTTCAGTCCCTGTCTCTGTCTCTGTCTCTGTCTCTGTCTCTGTCCCTGTCTCTGTCTCTGTCTCTGTCTCTGTCTCTGTCTCTGTCTCTGTCTCTGTCTCTGCCTCTGTCTCTGTCCATGTCTCTGTCCATGTCTCTGCTCCATCTCCGTCTCTGTCTCTGTGTCTGTCTCTGGCTCCATCTCTGTCTCTGCCTCTGTCTCCGTCTATTTCTCTGTCTCTGTCTCTGTCTCTGTCTCTGACTCTGTCTCTGTTTGTGTCTCTGTCTCTGTCTCTGTTCCCGTCTCTGTCTCCGCCTCTGCCTCTGTCTCTGTCTTTGCCTCCATCTTTGTCTCCGTCTTTGTCTCCGTCCTCGTCTTCCTCTTCGTCTCCGCCTTTGTCACCGTCTTTGTCACCGTCTTTGTCTCCGTCCTCGTCTTCCTCTTCGTCTCCGCCTTTGTCACCGTCTTTGTCACCGTCTTTGTCTCATGTGCCTCTGTCTCTGTCTCTGTCTGTGCCTATGTCTCAGTCTCTGCCTCTGTATCGGGCTATGTCCCTGTCCCTGTCTCTGTCTCTGTCTCTGTCCCTGTCTCTGTCTCTGTCCCCGTCTCTGTCTCCGTCTCCGTCTCTGTCTCTGTCTCTGTCTCTGTCTCTGTCTCCAACTCTGTCTCTGTCTCTGTCTCTGCCTCTGTCTCCATCTCTGTCTCTGTCTCTGCCGCTGTCTCTGTCTCTGTCTCTGTCTCTGTCTCTGTCTCTGTCTCCATCTCTGTATCTGTCTCCGTCCATGTCTCCTGCCCCTCAGGCTCGGTCTTTGTCTCATGCGCCTCTGTCTCTGTCTGTGTCTATGTCTCTGTCTCTGCCTCTGTATCGGGCTCTGTCCCCGTCTCTGTCTCAGTCTCCGTCTCTGTCTCTGTCTATGTCTCTGTCTCTGTCTCCATCTCTGTCTCTGTCTCTGTCTCTGTCTCTGTCTCTGTCTCTGTCTCTCTCTCTGTCTCTGTCTCTGTCTCTGTCTCTGTCTCTGTCTCTGTCTCTGTCTCTGTCTCTGTCTCTGTCTCTGTCTCTGTCTCTGTCTCTGTCTCTGTCTCTGTCTCTGTCTCTGTCTCTGTCTCTGTCTCTGTCTCTGTCTCTGTCTCTGTCTCCATCTCTGTCTCTGTCTCTGTGGCTGTCTCTGTCTCTGTCTCTGTCTCTGTCTCTGTCCCTGTCTCTGTCTCCGTCTCCATCTTTGTCTCTGTCTCTGTCTCTGTCTCTGGCTCCATCTCTGTCTCTGTCTCAGTCTCAGTCTCTGTCTCTGCCTCAGTCTCTGTCTCTGTCTCTGTCTCTGTCTACATCTCTGTCTCTGTCTCTGTCTCTGTCTCTGCCTCTGTCTCTGTCCATGTCTCTGTCCATGTCTCTGCTCCGTCTCCGTCTCTGTCTCTGTCTCTGTCTCTGGCTCTGACTCTGTCTCTGTCTCCATCTCTGTACCTGTCTCCGTCCATGTCTCCTGCCCCTCAGTCTCGGTCTTTGTCTCATGCGCCTCTGTCTCTGTCTGTGTCTATGTCCCTGTCTCTGCCTCTGTATCGGGCTCTGTCCCTGTCCCTGTCTCTGTCCCTGTCTCTGTCTCTGTCTCTGTCTCTGTCTCTGTCTTTGTCTCTGTCTCTGTCTCTGTCTCTGTCTCTGTCTCCGTCTTTGTCTCTGTCTTTGTCTCCATCTTTGTCTCCGTCTTTGTCTCCGTCTTTGTCTACGTCTTTGGCTACGTCTTTGTCATCGTCTTTGTCTCCGTCCATGTCTCCTGCCCCTTTGTCTCGGTCTTTGTCTCATGCACCTGTGTCTCTGTCTCTGTCTCTGTCTCTATATTACACTCTGTCTCCGTCTTTGTCTTCGTCTTTGTCTCCGTCTTTGTGCCTGTCTTTGTCTCCGTATTTGTATCCGTCTGTGTAACCATTTTTGTCTCCGTCTTTGTCTCCGTCTTTGCCTCCGTCTTTGTCTTCGTCTTAGTCTCCGTCTTTGTCTCTGTCTTTGTCTCCGTCTTTGTGCCTGTCTTTGTCTCCATATTTGTCACCGCCTTTGTCTCTGTATTTGTCTCCGTCTGTGTCTCCATATTTGTCTCCGTCTTTGTCTCCGTCTTTGCCTCCGTCTTTGTCTACGTCTCTGTCTCTGTCTCTGTCTCTGTCTCTGTCTCTGTCTCTGTCTCTGTCTCTGTCTCTGTCTCTGTCTCTGTCTCTGTCTCTGTCTCTGTCTCTGTCTCTGTCTCTGTCTCTGTCTCTGTCTCTGTCTCCATCTCTGTCTCTGTCTCTGTCTCTGCCTCTGTCTCTGTCCATGTCTCTGTCCATGTCTCTGCTCCGTCTCCGTCTCTGTCTCTGTCTCTGTCTCTGGCTCCATCTCTGCCTCTGTCTCAGTCTCTGTCTCTGTCTCTGTCTCTGTCTCTGTCTCTGTCTCTATCTCTGTCTCTGTTTCAGTCCCTGTCTCTGTCTCTGTCTGTGTCTCTGTCTCTGTCTCTGTCTCTGTCTCTGTCTCTGTCTCTGTCTCTGCCTCTGTCTCTGTCCATGTCTCTGTCCATGTCTCTGCTCCGTCTCCGT
>CAMAOD020000243.1:25000-45000 GCA_945859595.2 Megachile willughbiella
GTATCTGTCTCCGTCCATGTCTCCTGCCCCTCAGGCTCGGTCTTTGTCTCATGCGCCTCTGTCTCTGTCTGTGTCTATGTCTCTGTCTCTGCCTCTGTATCGGGCTCTGTCCCTGTCCCTGTCTCTGGCTCTGTCTCTGTCCCTGTCTCTGTCTCTGTCCCTGTCTCTGTCTCCGTCTCCGTCTCTGTCTCTGTCTCTGTCTCTGTCTCTGTCTCTGTCTCCATCTCTGTCTCTGTCTCTGTCTCTGTCTCTGTCTCTGTCTCTGTCTCTGTCTCTGTCTCTGTCTCTGTCTCTGTCTCTGTCTCTGTCTCTGTCTCTGTCTCTGTCTCTGTCTCTGTCTCTGTCTCTGTCTCTGTCTCTGTCTCCATCTCTGTCTCTGTCTCTGTGGCTGTCTCTGTCTCTGTCTCTGTCTCTGTCTCTGTCTCTGTCCCTGTCTCTGTCTCCGTCTCCGTCTTTGTCTCTGTCTCTGTCTCTGTCTCTGGCTCCATCTCTGTCTCTGTCTCAGTCTCTGTCTCTGTCTCTGTCTCCGTCTCTGTCTCTGTCTCTGTCTCTGTCTCTGTCTCTGTCTCTGTCTCTGTCTCTGTCTCTGTCTCTGTCTCTGTCTCTGTCTCTGTCTCTGTCTCCATCTCTGTCTCTGTCTCTGTGGCTGTCTCTGTCTCTGTCTCTGTCTCTGTCTCTGTCTCTGTCCCTGTCTCTGTCTCCGTCTCCGTCTTTGTCTCTGTCTCTGTCTCTGTCTCTGGCTCCATCTCTGTCTCTGTCTCAGTCTCAGTCTCTGTCTCTGTCTCAGTCTCTGTCTCTGTCTCTGTCTCTGTCTCCATCTCTGTCTCTGTCTCTGTCTCTGTCTCTGCCTCTGTCTCTGTCTCTGTCTCTGCCTCTGTCTCTGTCCTTTTCTCTGTCTCTGTCTCTGTTCCCGTCTCTGTCTCCGCCTCTGCCTCTGTCTCTGTCTTTGCCTCCATCTTTGTCTCCGTCTTTGTCACCATCTTTGTCTCAT
The DNA here is from genome assembly GCA_945859595.2 of Megachile willughbiella. NCBI lineage: Eukaryota > Metazoa > Arthropoda > Insecta > Hymenoptera > Megachilidae > Megachile > Megachile willughbiella. The sequence goes on from CAMAOD020000243.1 coordinate 25,992, forward strand.
GTGCCTCTGTCTCTGTCTCTGTCTGTGCCTATGTCTCTGTCTCTGCCTCTGTATCGGGCTATGTCCCTGTCCCTGTCTCTGTCTCTGTCTCTGTCCCTGTCTCTGTCTCTGTCCCCGTCTCTGTCTCCGTCTCCGTCTCTGTCTCCGTCTCCGCCTCTGTCTCTGTGGCTGTCTCTGTCTCTGTCTCTGTCTCTGTCTCTGTCCCTGTCTCTGTCTCCGTCTCCGTCTTTGTCTCTGTCTCTGTCTCTGTCTCTGGCTCCATCTCTGTCTCTGTCTCAGTCTCAGTCTCTGTCTCTGTCTCAGTCTCTGTCTCTGTCTCTGTCTCTGTCTCCATCTCTGTCTCTGTCTCTGTCTCTGCCTCTGTCTCTGTCTCTGTCTCTGCCTCTGTCTCTGTCCTTTTCTCTGTCTCTGTCTCTGTTCCCGTCTCTGTCTCCGCCTCTGCCTCTGTCTCTGTCTTTGCCTCCATCTTTGTCTCCGTCTTTGTCTCCGTCCTCGTCTTCCTCTTCGTCTCCGCCTTTGTCACCGTCTTCGTCACCGTCATTGTCTCATGTGCCTCTGTCTCTGTCTCTGTCTGTGCCTATGTCTCTGTCTCTGCCTCTGTATCGGGCTATGTCCCTGTCCCTGTCTCTGTCTCTGTCTCTGTCCCTGTCTCTGTCTCTGTCCCCGTCTCTGTCTCCGTCTCCGTCTCTGCCTCCGTCTCCGTCTCTGTCTCTGTCTCTGTCTCTGTCTCTGTCTCTGTCTCCAACTCTGTCTCTGTCTCTGTCTCTGTCTCTGTCCCTGTCCCTGTCTCTGTCTCTGTTTCTGTCTCTGTCTCTGTCTCTGTCTCTGTCTCTGTCTCTGTCTCTGTCTCTGTCTCTGTCTCCGTCTTTGTCTCTGTCTTTGTCTCCATCTTTGTCTCCGTCTTTGTCTCCGTCTTTGTCTACGTCTTTGGCTACGTCTTTGTCATCGTCTTTGTCTCCGTCCATGTCTCCTGCCCCTTTGTCTCGGTCTTTGTCTCATGCACCTGTGTCTCTGTCTCTGTCTCTGTCTGTGTCTCTGTCTCTGTCTCTATATTACACTCTGTCTCCGTCTTTGTCTTCGTCTTTGTCTCCGTCTTTGTCTTCGTCGTCGTCTTCCTCTTCGTCTCCGTCTTTGTCTCCGCCTTTGTCTCCGTCTTTATCTACGTCTTTGTCTACGTCTTTGTCACCGGTTTTGTCTCCGTCCATGTCTCCTGCCCCTTTGTCTCGGTCTTTGTCTCATGCACCTGTGTCTCTGTCTCTGTCTGTGTCTCTGTCTGTGTCTCTGTCTTTGTCTCTGTATTACACTCTGTCTCCGTCTTTGTCTTCGTCTTTGTCTCTGTCTTTGTGCATGTCTTTGTCTCCGTATTTGTATCCGTCTGTGTATCCATATATGTCTCCGTCTTTGTCTCCGTCTTTGCCTCCGTCTTTGTCTACGTCTTTGCCTCCGTCTTTGTCTCCGTCCATGTCTTCTGCCCCTCTGTCTCGGTCTTTGTCTCATGCGCCTCTGTCTCTGTGGCTGCCTCTGTCTGTGTCTCTGTCTCTGTCTCTGTCTCTGTCTCTGTCTCTGTCTCTGTCTCAGTCTCTGTCTCTGTCTCTGTCTCTGTATCCATCTCAGTCTCTGTCTCTGTCTCTGTCTCTGTCTCTGTCTCTGTCTATGTCTCTGTCTCTGTCTCTGTCTCTGTCCTCGTCTCTGTCTCCGTCTCCGTCTCTGTCTCTGTCTCTGTCTCTGCCTCTGTCTCTGTCTCTGTCTCCATCTCTGTCTCTGTCTCTGTCTCTGTCTCTGTCTCTGTCTCTGTCTCCATCTCTGTCTCTGTCTCTGTCGCTGTCTATGTCTCTGTCTCTGTCTCTGCCTCTGTCTCTGTCCCTGTCTCTGTCTCCGTCTCCGTCTTTGTCTCTGTCTCTGTCTCTGGCTCCATCTCTGTCTCTGTCTCAGCCCCAGTCTCTGTATCTGTCTCTGTCTCTGTCTCTGTCTCTGTCTCTGCCTCTGTCTCTGTCTCTATCTCTATCTCTGTCTCTATCTCTGTCTCTGTCTCAGTCCCTGTCTCTGTCTCTGTCTCTGTTTCTGTTTCTGTCTCTGTCTCTGTCCCTGTCTCTGTCTCCGTCTCCGTCTCTGTCTCTGTCTCTGTCTCTGTGCCTGTCTCTGTCTCTGCTCCATCTCCGTCTCTGTCTCTGTGTCTGTCTCTGCCTCCATCTCTGTCTCTGTCTCTGTCTCCGTCTATTTCTCTGTCTCTGTCTCTGTCTCTGTCTCTGACTCTGTCTCTGTTTGTGTCTCTGTCTCTGTCTCTGTTCCCGTCTCTGTCTCCGCCTCTGCCTCTGTCTCTGTCTTTGCCTCCATCTTTGTCTCCGTCTTTGTCTCCGTCCTCGTCTTCCTCTTCGTCTCCGCCTTTGTCACCGTCTTTGTCACCGTCTTTGTCTCATGTGCCTCTGTCCCTGTCTCTGTCTGTGCCTATGTCTCTGTCTCTGCCTCTGTATCGGGCTATGTCCCTGTCCCTGTCTCTGTCTCTGTCTCTGTCCCTGTCTCTGTCTCTGTCCCCGTCTCTGTCTCCGTCTCCGTCTCTGTCTCCGTCTCCGTCTCTGTCTCTGTCTCTGTCTCTGTCTCTGTCTCTGTCTCCAACTCTGTCTCTGTCTCTGTCTCTGTCTCTGTCCCTGTCCCTGTCTCTGTCTCTGTCTCTGTCTCTGTCTCTGTCTCTGTCTCTGTCTCTGTCTCTGTCTCTGTCTCTGTCTCTGTCTCTGTCTCCGTCTTTGTCTCTGTCTTTGTCTCCATCTTTGTCTCCGTCTTTGTCTCCGTCTTTGTCTACGTCTTTGGCTACGTCTTTGTCATCGTCTTTGTCTCCGTCCATGTCTCCTGCCCCTTTGTCTCGGTCTTTGTCTCATGCACCTGTGTCTCTGTCTCTGTCTCTGTCTCTGTCTCTGTCTGTGTCTCTGTCTCTGTCTCTATATTACACTCTGTCTCTGTCTTTGTCTTCGTCTTTGTCTCCGTCTTTGTCTTCGTCGTCGTCTTCCTCTTCGTCTCCGTCTTTGTCTCCGCCTTTGTCTCCGTCTTTATCTACGTCTTTGTCTACGTCTTTGTCACCGGTTTTGTCTCCGTCCATGTCTCCTGCCCCTTTGTCTCGGTCTTTGTCTCATGCACCTGTGTCTCTGTCTCTGTCTGTGTCTCTGTCTGTGTCTCTGTCTTTGTCTCTGTATTACACTCTGTCTCCGTCTTTGTCTTCGTCTTTGTCTCTGTCTTTGTGCATGTCTTTGTCTCCGTATTTGTATCCGTCTGTGTATCCATATATGTCTCCGTCTTTGTCTCCGTCTTTGCCTCCGTCTTTGTCTACGTCTTTGCCTCCGTCTTTGTCTCCGTCCATGTCTTCTGCCCCTCTGTCTCGGTCTTTGTCTCATGCGCCTCTGTCTCTGTGGCTGCCTCTGTCTGTGTCTCTGTCTCTGTCTCTGTCTCTGTCTCTGTCTCTGTCTCTGTCTCTGTCTCCGTCTCTGTCTCTGTCTCTGTCTCTGTCTCTGTCTCTGTCTCTGTCTTTGTATCCGTCTTTGTCTCCGTCTTTGTTTCCGTCGTTGCCTACCTCTTTGTCTCCGCCTTTGTCTCCGTTTATGTCTCCTGCCCCTATGTCTCGGGCTTTGTCTCATGCACCTCTGTCTCTGTCTCTGTCTCTGTCTGTGTCTGTGCCTCTGTCTCTGTCTCTGTCTCTGTCTCTATCTCTGTCTCTGTTTCAGTCCCTGTCTCTGTCTCTGTCTCTGTCTCTGTCTCTGTCCCTGTCTCTGTCTCTGTCTCTGTCTCTGTCTCTGTCTCTGTCTCTGTCTCTGCCTCTGTCTCTGTCCATGTCTCTGTCCATGTCTCTGCTCCATCTCCGTCTCTGTCTCTGTGTCTGTCTCTGGCTCCATCTCTGTCTCTGTCTCTGTCTCCGTCTATTTCTCTGTCTCTGTCTCTGTCTCTGTCTCTGACTCTGTCTCTGTTTGTGTCTCTGTCTCTGTCTCTGTTCCCGTCTCTGTCTCCGCCTCTGCCTCTGTCTCTGTCTTTGCCTCCATCTTTGTCTCCGTCTTTGTCTCCGTCCTCGTCTTCCTCTTCGTCTCCGCCTTTGTCACCGTCTTTGTCACCGTCTTTGTCTCCTGTCCTCGTCTTCCTCTTCGTCTCCGCCTTTGTCACCGTCTTTGTCACCGTCTTTGTCTCATGTGCCTCTGTCTCTGTCTCTGTCTGTGCCTATGTCTCAGTCTCTGCCTCTGTATCGGGCTATGTCCCTGTCCCTGTCTCTGTCTCTGTCTCTGTCCCTGTCTCTGTCTCTGTCCCCGTCTCTGTCTCCGTCTCCGTCTCTGTCTCTGTCTCTGTCTCTGTCTCTGTCTCCAACTCTGTCTCTGTCTCTGTCTCTGCCTCTGTCTCCATCTCTGTCTCTGTCTCTGCCGCTGTCTCTGTCTCTGTCTCTGTCTCTGTCTCTGTCTCTGTCTCCATCTCTGTATCTGTCTCCGTCCATGTCTCCTGCCCCTCAGGCTCGGTCTTTTTCTCATGCGCCTCTGTCTCTGTCTGTGTCTATGTCTCTGTCTCTGCCTCTGTATCGGGCTCTGTCCCCGTCTCTGTCTCCGTCTCCGTCTCTGTCTCTGTCTATGTCTCTGTCTCTGTCTCCATCTCTGTCTCTGTCTCTGTCTCTGTCTCTGTCTCTGTCTCTGTCTCTGTCTCTCTCTCTGTCTCTGTCTCTGTCTCTGTCTCTGTCTCTGTCTCTGTCTCTGTCTCTGTCTCTGTCTCTGGCTCTGACTCTGTCTCTGTCTCCATCTCTGTACCTGTCTCCGTCCATGTCTCCTGCCCCTCAGTCTCGGTCTTTGTCTCATGCGCCTCTGTCTCTGTCTGTGTCTATGTCCCTGTCTCTGCCTCTGTCCGCGTCTCTGTCTCCGTCTCCGTCTCTGTCTCCGTCTCCGTCTCCGTCCCTGTCTCTGTCTCTGTCTCTGTCTCTGTCTCTGTCTCCAACTCTGTCTCTGTCTCTGTCTCTGTCTCAGTCTCTGTCTCTGTCTCTGTCCCTGTCCCTGTCTCTGTCTCTGTCTCTGTCTCTGTCTCTGTCTCTGTCTCTGTCTCTGTCTCTGTCTCTGTCTCTGTCTCTGTCTCTGTCTCTGTCTCTGCCTCTGTCTCCGTCTTTGTCTCTGTCTTTGTCTCCATCTTTGTCTCCGTCTTTGTCTCCGTCTTTGTCTACGTCTTTGGCTACGTCTTTGTCATCGTCATTGTCTCCGTCCATGTCTCCTGCCCCTTTGTCTCGGTCTTTGTCTCATGCACCTGTGTCTCTGTCTCTGTCTCTGTCTGTGTCTCTGTCTCTGTCTCTATATTACACTCTGTCTCCGTCTTTGTCTTCGTCTTTGTCTCCGTCTTTGTGCCTGTCTTTGTCTCCGTATTTGTATCCGTCCGTGTAACCATCTTTGTCTCCGTCTTTGTCTCCGTCTTTGCCTCCGTCTTTGCCTCCGTCTTTGTCTACGTCTCTGTCTCTGTCTCTGTCTCTGTCTCTGTCTCTGTCTCTGTCTCTGTCTCTGTCTCTGTCTCTGTCTCTGTCTCTGTCTCTGTCTCTGTCTCTGTCTCTGTCTCTGTCTCTGTCTCTGTCTCTGTCTCTGTCTCTGTCTCTGTCTCTGTCTCTGTCTCTGTCTCTGTCTCTGTCTCTGTCTCTGTCTCTGTCTCTGTCTCTGTCTCTGTCTCTGTCCCTGTCTCTGTCTCCGTCTCCGTCTTTGTCTCTGTCTCTGTCTCTGTCTCTGGCTCCATCTCTGTCTCTGTCTCAGTCATAGTCTCTGTCTCTGTCTCTGTCTCTGTCTCTGTCTCTGGCTCCATCTCTGTCTCTGTCTCTGTCTCTGTCTCTGTCTCTGTCTCTGTCCCTGTCTCTGTCTCTGTCCCCGTCTCTGTCTCCGTCTCCGTCTCTGTATCTGTCTCCGTCCATGTCTCCTGCCCCTCAGGCTCGGTCTTTGTCTCATGCGCCTCTGTCTCTGTCTGTGTCTATGTCTCTGTCTCTGCCTCTGTCTCTGTCTCTGTCCCCGTCTCTGTCTCCGTCTCCGTCTCTGTCTCTGTCTCTGTCTCTGTCTCCGTCTCCATCTCTGTCTCTGTCTCTGTCTCTGTCTCTGTCTCTGTCTCTGTCTCTGTCTCTGTCTCTGTCTCTGTCTCCATCTGTGTGTCTGTCTCTGTGGCTGTCTCTGTCTCTGGCTCCATCTCTGTCTCTGTCTCAGTCTCAGTCTCTGTCTCTGCCTCAGTCTCTGTCTCTGTCTCTGTCTCTGTCTCCATCTCTGTCTCTGTCTCTGTCTCTGTCTCTGCCTCTGTCTCTGTCCATGTCTCTGTCCATGTCTCTGCTCCGTCTCCGTCTCTGTCTCTGTCTCTGTCTCTGTCTCTGACTCTGTCTCTGTTTGTGTCTCTGTCTCTGTCTCTGTTCCCGTCTCTGTCTCCGCCTCTGCCTCTGTCTCTGTCTTTGCCTCCATCTTTGTCTCCGTCTTTGTCTCCGTCCTCGTCTTCCTCTTCGTCTCCGCCTTTGTCTCCGTCTTTGTCTCTGTCTTTGTCTCCATCTTTGTCTCCGTCTTTGTCTCCGTCTTTGTCTACGTCTTTGGCTACGTCTTTGTCATCGTCTTTGTCTCCGTCCATGTCTCCTGCCCCTTTGTCTCGGTCTTTGTCTCATGCACCTGTGTCTCTGTCTCTGTCTCTGTCTGTGTCTCTGTCTCTGTCTCTATATTACACTCTGTCTCCGTCTTTGTCTTCGTCTTTGTCTCCGTCTTTGTGCCTGTCTTTGTCTCCGTATTTGTATCCGTCTGTGTAACCATCTTTGTCTCCGTCTTTGTCTCCGTCTTTGCCTCCGTCTTTGTCTTCGTCTTAGTCTCCGTCTTTGTCTCTGTCTTTGTCTCCGTCTTTGTGCCTGTCTTTGTCTCCATATTTGTCACCGCCTTTGTCTCTGTATTTGTCTCCGTCTGTGTCTCCATATTTGTCTCCGTCTTTGTCTCCGTCTTTGCCTCCGTCTTTGTCTACGTCTCTGTCTCTGTCTCTGTCTCTGTCTCTGTCTCTGTCTCTGTCTCTGTCTCTGTCTCTGTCTCTGTCTCTGTCTCTGTCTCCGTCTCCGTCTCTGTCTCTGTCTCTGTCTCTGTCTCTGTCTCCATCTCTGTCTCTGTCTCTGTCTCTGTCTCTGTCTCTGTCTCTGTCTCTGTCTCTGTCTCTGTCTCTGTCTCTGTCTCCATCTGTGTGTCTGTCTCTGTGGCTGTCTCTGTCTCTGGCTCCATCTCTGTCTCTGTCTCAGTCTCAGTCTCTGTCTCTGCCTCAGTCTCTGTCTCTGTCTCTGTCTCTGTCTCCATCTCTGTCTCTGTCTCTGTCTCTGTCTCTGCCTCTGTCTCTGTCCATGTCTCTGTCCCTGTCTCTGTCTCTGTCCCCGTCTCTGTCTCCGTCTCCGTCTCTGTATCTGTCTCCGTCCATGTCTCCTGCCCCTCAGGCTCGGTCTTTGTCTCATGCGCCTCTGTCTCTGTCTGTGTCTATGTCTCTGTCTCTGCCTCTGTCTCTGTCTCTGTCCCCGTCTCTGTCTCCGTCTCCGTCTCTGTCTCTGTCTCTGTCTCTGTCTCCGTCTCCATCTCTGTCTCTGTCTCTGTCTCTGTCTCTGTCTCTGTCTCTGTCTCTGTCTCTGTCTCTGTCTCTGTCTCCATCTGTGTGTCTGTCTCTGTGGCTGTCTCTGTCTCTGGCTCCATCTCTGTCTCTGTCTCAGTCTCAGTCTCTGTCTCTGCCTCAGTCTCTGTCTCTGTCTCTGTCTCTGTCTCCATCTCTGTCTCTGTCTCTGTCTCTGTCTCTGCCTCTGTCTCTGTCCATGTCTCTGTCCATGTCTCTGCTCCGTCTCCGTCTCTGTCTCTGTCTCTGTCTCTGTCTCTGACTCTGTCTCTGTTTGTGTCTCTGTCTCTGTCTCTGTTCCCGTCTCTGTCTCCGCCTCTGCCTCTGTCTCTGTCTTTGCCTCCATCTTTGTCTCCGTCTTTGTCTCCGTCCTCGTCTTCCTCTTCGTCTCCGCCTTTGTCTCCGTCTTTGTCTCTGTCTTTGTCTCCATCTTTGTCTCCGTCTTTGTCTCCGTCTTTGTCTACGTCTTTGGCTACGTCTTTGTCATCGTCTTTGTCTCCGTCCATGTCTCCTGCCCCTTTGTCTCGGTCTTTGTCTCATGCACCTGTGTCTCTGTCTCTGTCTCTGTCTGTGTCTCTGTCTCTGTCTCTATATTACACTCTGTCTCCGTCTTTGTCTTCGTCTTTGTCTCCGTCTTTGTGCCTGTCTTTGTCTCCGTATTTGTATCCGTCTGTGTAACCATCTTTGTCTCCGTCTTTGTCTCCGTCTTTGCCTCCGTCTTTGTCTTCGTCTTAGTCTCCGTCTTTGTCTCTGTCTTTGTCTCCGTCTTTGTGCCTGTCTTTGTCTCCATATTTGTCACCGCCTTTGTCTCTGTATTTGTCTCCGTCTGTGTCTCCATATTTGTCTCCGTCTTTGTCTCCGTCTTTGCCTCCGTCTTTGTCTACGTCTCTGTCTCTGTCTCTGTCTCTGTCTCTGTCTCTGTCTCTGTCTCTGTCTCTGTCTCTGTCTCTGTCTCTGTCTCTGTCTCCGTCTCCGTCTCTGTCTCTGTCTCTGTCTCTGTCTCTGTCTCCATCTCTGTCTCTGTCTCTGTCTCTGTCTCTGTCTCTGTCTCTGTCTCTGTCTCTGTCTCTGTCTCTGTCTCTGTCTCCATCTGTGTGTCTGTCTCTGTGGCTGTCTCTGTCTCTGGCTCCATCTCTGTCTCTGTCTCAGTCTCAGTCTCTGTCTCTGCCTCAGTCTCTGTCTCTGTCTCTGTCTCTGTCTCCATCTCTGTCTCTGTCTCTGTCTCTGTCTCTGCCTCTGTCTCTGTCCATGTCTCTGTCCATGTCTCTGCTCCGTCTCCGTCTCTGTCTCTGTCTCTGTCTCTGTCTCTGACTCTGTCTCTGTTTTTGTCTCTGTCTCTGTCTCTGTTCCCGTCTCTGTCTCCGCCTCTGCCTCTGTCTCTGTCTTTGCCTCCATCTTTGTCTCCGTCTTTGTCTCCGTCCTCGTCTTCCTCTTCGTCTCCGCCTTTGTCTCCGTCTTTGTCTCTGTCTTTGTCTCCATCTTTGTCTCCGTCTTTGTCTCCGTCTTTGTCTACGTCTTTGTCACCGTCTTTGTCTCCGTATTTGTCTTCGACTGTGTCTCTATCTTTGTCTCCGTCTTTGTCTCCGTCTTCGTTTTCCTCTTTGTTTCCGACCTTGTCACCGCCTTTGTCTCCTGCCCCTCTATCTCTGTCTCTGTCTCTATCTCTGTCTGTGTCTCTGACTCTGTCTCTGTCTCTGTCCCTGTCTCTGTCCCTGTCTCCGTCTCTGTCTCTGTCTCTGTCTCTGTCTCTGTCTCGGTCTGTGTCTCCGTCTTCGTCTCCGTCTTTGTGTCCGTCTTTGTCTTCTTCTTTGTCTCCGTCTTCGTTTTCCTCTTTGTTTCCGACCATGTCACGGCCTTTGTCTCCTGCCACTCTGTCTCTGTCTGTGTCTCTGTCTCTGTCTCTGTCTCTGTCTCTGTCTCTGTCTCTGTCCCTGTCTCTGTCTCCGTCTCCGTCTTTGTCCCTGTCTCTGTCTCTGTCTCTGGCTCCATCTCTGTCTCTGTCTCAGTCTCTGTCTCTGTCTCTGTCTCTGTCCCTGTCTCTGTCTCTGTCCCCGTCTCTGTCTCTGTCCCTATCTCTGTCTCTGCCTCTGTCTCTGTCTCTGTCTCTGTCTCTGTCTCTGTCTCTGTCTCCGCCTCTGCCTCTGTCTCTGTCTCCGTCTTTGTCTCCGTCTTTGTCTTCGTCGTCGTCTTCCTCTTCGTCTCCGTCTTTGTCTCCGCCTTTGTCTCCGTCTTTGTCTACGTCTTTGTCTACGTCTTTGTCACCGGTTTTGTCTCCGTCCATGTCTCCTGCCCCTTTGTCTCGGTCTTTGTCTCATGCACCTGTGTCTCTGTCTCTGTCTCTGTATCTGTCTGTGTCTCTGTCTTTGTCTCTGTATTACACTCTGTCTCCGTCTTTGTCTTCGTCTTTGTCTCTGTCTTTGTGCATGTCTTTGTCTCCGTATTTGTATCCGTCTGTGTATCCATATTTGTCTCCGTCTTTGTCTCCGTCTTTGCCTCCGTCTTTGTCTACGTCTTTGCCTCCGTCTTTGTCTCCGTCCATGTCTTCTGCCCCTCTGTCTCGGTCTTTGTCTCATGCGCCTCTGTCTCTGTCTCTGTCCCTGTCCCTGTCTCTGTCTCTGTCTCTGTCTCTGTCTCTGCCTCTGTCTCTGTCTCTGTCTCTGTCTCTGTCTCTGTCTCTGTCTCTGTCTCTGTCTCTGTCTCTGTCTCTGTCTCTGTCTCTGTCTCTGTCTCTGTCTCTGTCTCTGTCTCTGTCTCTGTCTCTGTCTCTGTCTCTGTCTCTGTCTCTGTCTCTGTCTCTGTCTCTGGCTCTGTCCCTGTCTCTGTCTCCGTCTCCGTCTTTGTCCCTGTCTCTGTCTCTGTCTCTGGCTCCATCTCTGTCTCTGTCTCAGACTCTGTCTCTGTCTCTGTCTCTGTCCCTGTCTCTGTCTCTGTCTCTGTCTCTGTCTCTGTCTCTGTCTCCGCCTCTGCCTCTGTCTCTGTCTCCGTCTTTGTCTCCGTCTTTGTCTTCGTCGTCGTCTTCCTCTTCGTCTCCGTCTTTATCTCCGCCTTTGTCTCCGTCTTTGTCTACGTCTTTGTCTACGTCTTTGTCACCGGTTTTGTCTCCGTCCATGTCTCCTGCCCCTTTGTCTCGGTCTTTGTCTCATGCACCTGTGTCTCTGTCTCTGTCTCTGTCTCTGTCTGTGTCTCTGTCTTTGTCTCTGTATTACACTCTGTCTCCGTCTTTGTCTTCGTCTTTGTCTCTGTCTTTGTGCATGTCTTTGTCTCCGTATTTGTATCCGTCTGTGTATCCATATTTGTCTCCGTCTTTGTCTCCGTCTTTGCCTCCGTCTGTGTCTACGTCTTTGCCTCCGTCTTTGTCTCCGTCCATGTCTTCTGCCCCTCAGTCTCGGTCTTTGTCTCATGCGCCTCTGTCTCTGTCTCTGTCCCTGTCCCTGTCTCTGTCTCTGTCTCTGTCTCTGTCTCTGTCTCTGTCTCTGTCTCTGTCTCTGTCTCTGTCTCTGTCTCTGTCTCTGTCTCTGTCTCTGTCTCTGTCTCTGTCTCTGTCTCTGTCTCTGTCTCTGTCTCTGTCTCTGTCTCTGTCTCTGTCTCTGTCTCTGTCTCTGTCTCTGTCTCTGTCTCTGTCTCTGTCCCTGTCTCTGTCTCCGTCTCCGTCTTTGTCCCTGTCTCTGTCTCTGTCTCTGGCTCCATCTCTGTCTCTGTCTCAGTCATAGTCTCTGTCTCTGTCTCAGTCTCTGTCTCTGTCTCTGTCTCAGTCTCTGTCTCCATCTCTGCCTCTGTCTCTGTCTCTGTCTCTGTCTCTGTCTCTGTCTCTGTCTCTGTCTCTGTCTCTGTCTCTGTCTCTGTCCCTGTCTCTGTCTCCGTCTCCGTCTTTGTCCCTGTCTCTGTCTCTGTCTCTGGCTCCATCTCTGTCTCTGTCTCAGTCTCTGTCTCTGTCTCTGTCTCTGTCCCTGTCTCTGTCTCTGTCCCCGTCTCTGTCTCTGTCCCTATCTCTGTCTCTGCCTCTGTCTCTGTCTCTGTCTCTGTCTCTGTCTCTGTCTCTGTCTCTGTCTCCGCCTCTGCCTCTGTCTCTGTCTCCGTCTTTGTCTCCCTCTTTGTCTTCGTCGTCGTCTTCCTCTTCGTCTCCGTCTTTGTCTCCGCCTTTGTCTCCGTCTTTGTCTACGTCTTTGTCTACGTCTTTGTCACCGGTTTTGTCTCCGTCCATGTCTCCTGCCCCTTTGTCTCGGTCTTTGTCTCATGCACCTGTGTCTCTGTCTCTGTCTCTGTCTCTGTCTGTGTCTCTGTCTTTGTCTCTGTATTACACTCTGTCTCCGTCTTTGTCTTCGTCTTTGTCTCTGTCTTTGTGCATGTCTTTGTCTCCGTATTTGTATCCGTCTGTGTATCCATATTTGTCTCCGTCTTTGTCTCCGTCTTTGCCTCCGTCTTTGTCTACGTCTTTGCCTCCGTCTTTGTCTCCGTCCATGTCTTCTGCCCCTCTGTCTCGGTCTTTGTCTCATGCGCCTCTGTCTCTGTGGCTGCCTCTGTCTGTGTCTCTGTCTCTGTCCCTGTCCCTGTCTCTGTCTCTGTCTCTGTCTCTGTCTCTGTCTCTGTCTCTGTCTCTATCTCTGTCTCTGTCTCTGTCTCTGTCTCTGTCTCTGTCTCTGTCTCTGTTTCTGTCTCTGTCTCTGTCTCTGTCTCTGTCTCTGTCTCTGTCTCTGTCTCTGTCTCTGTCTCTGTCTCTGTCTCTGTCCCTGTCTCTGTCTCCGTCTCCGTCTTTGTCCCTGTCTCTGTCTCTGTCTCTGTCTCCAACTCTGTCTCTGTCTCTGTCTCTGCCTCTGTCTCCATCTCTGTCTCTGTCTCTGCCGCTGTCTCTGTCTCTGTCTCTGTCTCTGTCTCTGTCTCTGTCTCTGTCTCCATCTCTGTATCTGTCTCCGTCCATGTCTCCTGCCCCTCTGTCTCGGTCTTTGTCTCATGCGCCTCTGTCTCTGTGGCTGCCTCTGTCTCTGTCTCTGTCTCTGTCTCTGTCTCTGTCCCCGTCTCTGTCTCCGTCTCCGTCTCTGTCTCTGTCTCTGTCTCTGTCCCTGTCTCTGTCTCTGTCTCCATCTCTGTACCTGTCTCCGTCCATGTCTCCTGCCCCTCAGTCTCGGTCTTTGTCTCATGCGCCTCTGTCTCTGTCTGTGTCTATGTCTCTGTCTCTGCCTCTGTATCGGGCTCTGTCCCTGTCCCTGTCTCTGTCCCTGTCTCTGTCTCTGTCTCTGCCTCTGTCTCTGTCTCTGTCTCTGTCTCTGTCTCTGTCTCTGTCTCTGTCTCTGTCTCTGTCTCTGTTTCTGTCCCCGTCTCTGTCTCCGTCTCCGTCTCTGTCTCTGTCTCAGTCTCAGTCTCGGTCTCTGTCTCAGTCTCTGTCTCTGTCTCTGTCTCTGTATCCATCTCAGTCTCTGTCTCTGTCTCTGTCTCTGTCTCTGTCTCTGTCTCTGTCTATGTCTCTGTCTCTGTCTCTGTCCTCGTCTCTGTCTCCGTCTCCGTCTCTGTCTCTGTCTCTGTCTCTGCCTCTGTCTCTGTCTCTGTCTCCATCTCTGTCTCTGTCTCTGTCTCTGTCTCTGTCTCTGTCTCTGTCTCCATCTCTGTCTCTGTCTCTGTCGCTGTCTATGTCTCTGTCTCTGTCTCTGCCTCTGTCTCTGTCCCTGTCTCTGTCTCCGTCTCCGTCTTTGTCTCTGTCTCTGTCTCTGGCTCCATCTCTGTCTCTGTCTCAGCCCCAGTCTCTGTATCTGTCTCTGTCTCTGTCTCTGTCTCTGTCTCTGCCTCTGTCTCTGTCTCTATCTCTATCTCTGTCTCTATCTCTGTCTCTGTCTCAGTCCCTGTCTCTGTCTCTGTCTCTGTTTCTGTTTCTGTCTCTGTCTCTGTCCCTGTCTCTGTCTCCGTCTCCGTCTCTGTCTCTGTCTCTGTCTCTGTGCCTGTCTCTGTCTCTGCTCCATCTCCGTCTCTGTCTCTGTGTCTGTCTCTGCCTCCATCTCTGTCTCTGTCTCTGTCTCCGTCTATTTCTCTGTCTCTGTCTCTGTCTCTGTCTCTGACTCTGTCTCTGTTTGTGTCTCTGTCTCTGTCTCTGTTCCCGTCTCTGTCTCCGCCTCTGCCTCTGTCTCTGTCTTTGCCTCCATCTTTGTCTCCGTCTTTGTCTCCGTCCTCGTCTTCCTCTTCGTCTCCGCCTTTGTCACCGTCTTTGTCACCGTCTTTGTCTCATGTGCCTCTGTCCCTGTCTCTGTCTGTGCCTATGTCTCTGTCTCTGCCTCTGTATCGGGCTATGTCCCTGTCCCTGTCTCTGTCTCTGTCTCTGTCCCTGTCTCTGTCTCTGTCCCCGTCTCTGTCTCCGTCTCCGTCTCTGTCTCCGTCTCCGTCTCTGTCTCTGTCTCTGTCTCTGTCTCTGTCTCTGTCTCCAACTCTGTCTCTGTCTCTGTCTCTGTCTCTGTCCCTGTCCCTGTCTCTGTCTCTGTCTCTGTCTCTGTCTCTGTCTCTGTCTCTGTCTCTGTCTCTGTCTCTGTCTCTGTCTCCGTCTTTGTCTCTGTCTTTGTCTCCATCTTTGTCTCCGTCTTTGTCTCCGTCTTTGTCTACGTCTTTGGCTACGTCTTTGTCATCGTCTTTGTCTCCGTCCATGTCTCCTGCCCCTTTGTCTCGGTCTTTGTCTCATGCACCTGTGTCTCTGTCTCTGTCTCTGTCTCTGTCTCTGTCTGTGTCTCTGTCTCTGTCTCTATATTACACTCTGTCTCCGTCTTTGTCTTCGTCTTTGTCTCCGTCTTTGTCTTCGTCGTCGTCTTCCTCTTCGTCTCCGTCTTTGTCTCCGCCTTTGTCTCCGTCTTTATCTACGTCTTTGTCTACGTCTTTGTCACCGGTTTTGTCTCCGTCCATGTCTCCTGCCCCTTTGTCTCGGTCTTTGTCTCATGCACCTGTGTCTCTGTCTCTGTCTGTGTCTCTGTCTGTGTCTCTGTCTTTGTCTCTGTATTACACTCTGTCTCCGTCTTTGTCTTCGTCTTTGTCTCTGTCTTTGTGCATGTCTTTGTCTCCGTATTTGTATCCGTCTGTGTATCCATATATGTCTCCGTCTTTGTCTCCGTCTTTGCCTCCGTCTTTGTCTACGTCTTTGCCTCCGTCTTTGTCTCCGTCCATGTCTTCTGCCCCTCTGTCTCGGTCTTTGTCTCATGCGCCTCTGTCTCTGTGGCTGCCTCTGTCTGTGTCTCTGTCTCTGTCTCTGTCTCTGTCTCTGTCTCTGTCTCTGTCTCTGTCTCCGTCTCTGTCTCTGTCTCTGTCTCTGTCTCTGTCTCTGTCTCTGTCTTTGTATCCGTCTTTGTCTCCGTCTTTGTTTCCGTCGTTGCCTACCTCTTTGTCTCCGCCTTTGTCTCCGTTTATGTCTCCTGCCCCTATGTCTCGGGCTTTGTCTCATGCACCTCTGTCTCTGTCTCTGTCTCTGTCTGTGTCTGTGCCTCTGTCTCTGTCTCTGTCTGTGGCTGTGTCTCTGTCTCTGTCTCCGTATCGGACTCTGCCTCTGTCTCTGTCTCCGCCTTTGTCTCTGCCTTTTTTCTCCGTATTTGTCTCTGTCTGTGTCTCCATCTTTGTCTCCGTCTTTGCCTCCGTCTTTTTCTCCGTCTTTGTCTTCCTACTTGTCTCTGTTTTTGTCTCCGTCTTTGTCTCTATCTCTGTCTCTGTCTCTGTCTCTGTCTCTGTCTCTGTCTCTGTCTCTGTCTCTATCTCTGTCTCTGTTTCAGTCCCTGTCTCTGTCTCTGTCTCTGTCTCTGTCTCTGTCCCTGTCTCTGTCTCTGTCTCTGTCTCTGTCTCTGTCTCTGTCTCTGTCTCTGCCTCTGTCTCTGTCCATGTCTCTGTCCATGTCTCTGCTCCATCTCCGTCTCTGTCTCTGTGTCTGTCTCTGTCTCTGTCCCTGTCTCTGTCTCCGTCTCCGTCTTTGTCCCTGTCTCTGTCTCTGTCTCTGTCTCCAACTCTGTCTCTGTCTCTGTCTCTGCCTCTGTCTCCATCTCTGTCTCTGTCTCTGCCGCTGTCTCTGTCTCTGTCTCTGTCTCTGTCTCTGTCTCTGTCTCCATCTCTGTATCTGTCTCCGTCCATGTCTCCTGCCCCTCTGTCTCGGTCTTTGTCTCATGCGCCTCTGTCTCTGTGGCTGCCTCTGTCTCTGTCTCTGTCTCTGTCTCTGTCTCTGTCCCCGTTTCTGTCTCCGTCTCCGTCTCTGTCTCTGTCTCTGTCTCTGTCCCTGTCTCTGTCTCTGTCTCCATCTCTGTACCTGTCTCCGTCCATGTCTCCTGCCCCTCAGTCTCGGTCTTTGTCTCATGCGCCTCTGTCTCTGTCTGTGTCTATGTCTCTGTCTCTGCCTCTGTATCGGGCTCTGTCCCTGTCCCTGTCTCTGTCCCTGTCTCTGTCTCTGTCTCTGCCTCTGTCTCTGTCTCTGTCTCTGTCTCTGTCTCTGTCTCTGTCTCTGTCTCTGTCTCTGTCTCTGTCTCTGTCTCTGTTTCTGTCCCCGTCTCTGTCTCCGTCTCCGTCTCTGTCTCTGTCTCAGTCTCAGTCTCGGTCTCTGTCTCAGTCTCTGTCTCTGTCTCTGTCTCTGTATCCATCTCAGTCTCTGTCTCTGTCTCTGTCTCTGTCTCTGTCTCTGTCTCTGTCTATGTCTCTGTCTCTGTCTCTGTCCTCGTCTCTGTCTCCGTCTCCGTCTCTGTCTCTGTCTCTGTCTCTGCCTCTGTCTCTGTCTCTGTCTCCATCTCTGTCTCTGTCTCTGTCTCTGTCTCTGTCTCTGTCTCTGTCTCCATCTCTGTCTCTGTCTCTGTCGCTGTCTATGTCTCTGTCTCTGTCTCTGCCTCTGTCTCTGTCCCTGTCTCTGTCTCCGTCTCCGTCTTTGTCTCTGTCTCTGTCTCTGGCTCCATCTCTGTCTCTGTCTCAGCCCCAGTCTCTGTATCTGTCTCTGTCTCTGTCTCTGTCTCTGTCTCTGCCTCTGTCTCTGTCTCTATCTCTATCTCTGTCTCTATCTCTGTCTCTGTCTCAGTCCCTGTCTCTGTCTCTGTCTCTGTTTCTGTTTCTGTCTCTGTCTCTGTCCCTGTCTCTGTCTCCGTCTCCGTCTCTGTCTCTGTCTCTGTCTCTGTGCCTGTCTCTGTCTCTGCTCCATCTCCGTCTCTGTCTCTGTGTCTGTCTCTGCCTCCATCTCTGTCTCTGTCTCTGTCTCCGTCTATTTCTCTGTCTCTGTCTCTGTCTCTGTCTCTGACTCTGTCTCTGTTTGTGTCTCTGTCTCTGTCTCTGTTCCCGTCTCTGTCTCCGCCTCTGCCTCTGTCTCTGTCTTTGCCTCCATCTTTGTCTCCGTCTTTGTCTCCGTCCTCGTCTTCCTCTTCGTCTCCGCCTTTGTCACCGTCTTTGTCACCGTCTTTGTCTCATGTGCCTCTGTCCCTGTCTCTGTCTGTGCCTATGTCTCTGTCTCTGCCTCTGTATCGGGCTATGTCCCTGTCCCTGTCTCTGTCTCTGTCTCTGTCCCTGTCTCTGTCTCTGTCCCCGTCTCTGTCTCCGTCTCCGTCTCTGTCTCCGTCTCCGTCTCTGTCTCTGTCTCTGTCTCTGTCTCTGTCTCTGTCTCCAACTCTGTCTCTGTCTCTGTCTCTGTCTCTGTCCCTGTCCCTGTCTCTGTCTCTGTCTCTGTCTCTGTCTCTGTCTCTGTCTCTGTCTCTGTCTCTGTCTCTGTCTCTGTCTCTGTCTCTGTCTCTGTCTCCGTCTTTGTCTCTGTCTTTGTCTCCATCTTTGTCTCCGTCTTTGTCTCCGTCTTTGTCTACGTCTTTGGCTACGTCTTTGTCATCGTCTTTGTCTCCGTCCATGTCTCCTGCCCCTTTGTCTCGGTCTTTGTCTCATGCACCTGTGTCTCTGTCTCTGTCTCTGTCTCTGTCTCTGTCTGTGTCTCTGTCTCTGTCTCTATATTACACTCTGTCTCCGTCTTTGTCTTCGTCTTTGTCTCCGTCTTTGTCTTCGTCGTCGTCTTCCTCTTCGTCTCCGTCTTTGTCTCCGCCTTTGTCTCCGTCTTTATCTACGTCTTTGTCTACGTCTTTGTCACCGGTTTTGTCTCCGTCCATGTCTCCTGCCCCTTTGTCTCGGTCTTTGTCTCATGCACCTGTGTCTCTGTCTCTGTCTGTGTCTCTGTCTGTGTCTCTGTCTTTGTCTCTGTATTACACTCTGTCTCCGTCTTTGTCTTCGTCTTTGTCTCTGTCTTTGTGCATGTCTTTGTCTCCGTATTTGTATCCGTCTGTGTATCCATATATGTCTCCGTCTTTGTCTCCGTCTTTGCCTCCGTCTTTGTCTACGTCTTTGCCTCCGTCTTTGTCTCCGTCCATGTCTTCTGCCCCTCTGTCTCGGTCTTTGTCTCATGCGCCTCTGTCTCTGTGGCTGCCTCTGTCTGTGTCTCTGTCTCTGTCTCTGTCTCTGTCTCTGTCTCTGTCTCTGTCTCTGTCTCCGTCTCTGTCTCTGTCTCTGTCTCTGTCTCTGTCTCTGTCTCTGTCTCTGTCTTTGTATCCGTCTTTGTCTCCGTCTTTGTTTCCGTCGTTGCCTACCTCTTTGTCTCCGCCTTTGTCTCCGTTTATGTCTCCTGCCCCTATGTCTCGGGCTTTGTCTCATGCACCTCTGTCTCTGTCTCTGTCTCTGTCTGTGTCTGTGCCTCTGTCTCTGTCTCTGTCTGTGGCTGTGTCTCTGTCTCTGTCTCCGTATCGGACTCTGCCTCTGTCTCTGTCTCCGCCTTTGTCTCTGCCTTTTTTCTCCGTATTTGTCTCTGTCTGTGTCTCCATCTTTGTCTCCGTCTTTGCCTCCGTCTTTTTCTCCGTCTTTGTCTTCCTACTTGTCTCTGTTTTTGTCTCCGTCTTTGTCTCTATCTCTGTCTCTGTCTCTGTCTCTGTCTCTGTCTCTGTCTCTGTCTCTGTCTCTATCTCTGTCTCTGTTTCAGTCCCTGTCTCTGTCTCTGTCTCTGTCTCTGTCTCTGTCCCTGTCTCTGTCTCTGTCTCTGTCTCTGTCTCTGTCTCTGTCTCTGTCTCTGCCTCTGTCTCTGTCCATGTCTCTGTCCATGTCTCTGCTCCATCTCCGTCTCTGTCTCTGTGTCTGTCTCTGGCTCCATCTCTGTCTCTGTCTCTGTCTCCGTCTATTTCTCTGTCTCTGTCTCTGTCTCTGTCTCTGACTCTGTCTCTGTTTGTGTCTCTGTCTCTGTCTCTGTTCCCGTCTCTGTCTCCGCCTCTGCCTCTGTCTCTGTCTTTGCCTCCATCTTTGTCTCCGTCTTTGTCTCCGTCCTCGTCTTCCTCTTCGTCTCCGCCTTTGTCACCGTCTTTGTCACCGTCTTTGTCTCCTGTCCTCGTCTTCCTCTTCGTCTCCGCCTTTGTCACCGTCTTTGTCACCGTCTTTGTCTCATGTGCCTCTGTCTCTGTCTCTGTCTGTGCCTATGTCTCAGTCT
>CAMAOD020000243.1:50000-117500 GCA_945859595.2 Megachile willughbiella
GTCTCTGTCTCTGTCTCTGTCTCTGTCTCTGTCTCCATCTCTGTCTCTGTCTCTGTCGCTGTCTATGTCTCTGTCTCTGTCTCTGCCTCTGTCTCTGTCCCTGTCTCTGTCTCCGTCTCCGTCTTTGTCTCTGTCTCTGTCTCTGGCTCCATCTCTGTCTCTGTCTCAGCCTCAGTCTCTGTATCTGTCTCTGTCTCTGTCTCTGTCTCTGTCTCTGTCTCTGTCTCTGTCTCTGTCTCTGTCTCTATCTCTGTCTCTGTCTCAGTCCCTGTCTCTGTCTCTGTCTCTGTTTCTGTCTCTGTCTCTGTCCCTGTCTCTGTCTCCGTGTCCGTCTCTGTCTCTGTCTCTGTCTCTGTGCCTGTCTCTGTCTCTGTCTCTGCCTCTGTCTCTGTCCCCGTCTCTGTCTCCGTCTCCGTCTCTGTCTCTGTCTCTGCCGCTGTCTCTGTCTCTGTCTCTGTCTCTGTCTCTGTCTCCATCTCTGTATCTGTCTCCGTCCATGTCTCTGTCCCTGTCTCTGTCTCTGTCTCTGTCTCTGTCTCTGTCTCTGTCTCTGTCTCTGTCTCTGCCTCTGTCTCTGTCCATGTCTCTGTCCATGTCTCTGCTCCGTCTCCGTCTCTGTCTCTGTGTCTGTCTCTGGCTCCATCTCTGTCTCTGTCTCTGTCTCCGTCTATTTCTCTGTCTCTGTCTCTGTCTCTGTCTCTGACTCTGTCTCTGTTTGTGTCTCTGTCTCTGTCTCTGTTCCCGTCTCTGTCTCCGCCTCTGCCTCTGTCTCTGTCTTTGCCTCCATCTTTGTCTCCGTCTTTGTCTCCGTCCTCGTCTTCCTCTTCGTCTCCGCCTTTGTCACCGTCTTTGTCACCGTCTTTGTCTCATGTGCCTCTGTCTCTGTCTCTGTCTGTGCCTATGTCTCTGTCTCTGCCTCTGTATCGGGCTATGTCCCTGTCCCTGTCTCTGTCTCTGTCTCTGTCCCTGTCTCTGTCTCTGTCCCCGTCTCTGTCTCCGTCTCCGTCTCTGTCTCTGTCTCTGTCTCTGTCTCTGTCTCCAACCCTGTCTCTGTCTCTGTCTCTGTCTCTGCCTCTGTCTCCATCTCTGTCTCTGTCTCTGCCGCTGTCTCTGTCTCTGTCTCTGTCTCTGTCTCTGTCTCCATCTCTGTATCTGTCTCCGTCCATGTCTCCTGCCCCTCAGGCTCGGTCTTTGTCTCATGCGCCTCTGTCTCTGTCTGTGTCTATGTCTCTGTCTCTGCCTCTGTATCGGGCTCTGTCCCTGTCCCTGTCTCTGTCTCTGTCTCTGTCCCTGTCTCTGTCTCTGTCCCCGTCTCTGTCTCCGTCTCCGTCTCTGTCTCTGTCTCTGTCTCTGTCTCTGTCTCCATCTCTGTCTCTGTCTCTGTCTCTGTCTCTGTCTCTGTCTCTGTCTCTGTCTCTGTCCATGTCTCTGTCTCTGTCTCTGTCTCTGTCCATGTCTCTGCTCCGTCTCCGTCTCTGCCTCTGTCTCTGTCTCTGGCTCCATCTCTGTCTCTGTCTCAGTCTCTGTCTCTGTCTCTGTCTCTGTCCCTGTCTCTGTCTCTGTCCCCGTCTCTGTCTCCGTCTCCGTCTCTGTCTCTGTCTCTGTCTCTGTCTCTGTCTCCATCTCTGTCCCCGTCTCTGTCTCCGTCTCCGTCTCTGTCTCTGTCTCTGTCTCTGTCTCTGTCTCTGTCTCTGTCTCTGTCTCTGCCTCTGTCTCTGTCTCTGTCTCTGTCTCTGTCTCTGTCTCTGTCTCTGTCTCTGTCTCTGTCTCTGTCTCTGTCTCTGTCTCTGCCTCTGTTTCTGTCTCTGTCTCTGTCTCCGCCTCTGTCTCTGTCTCTGGCTCCATCTCTGTCTCCGCCTCTGTCTCTGTCTCTGTCTCCGCCTCTGTCTCTGTCTCTGTCTCCGTCTCTGTCTCTGTCCCTATCTCTGTCTCTGTCTCTGTTCCCGTCTCTGTCTCCGCCTCTGCCTCTGTCTCTGTCTCCGACTTTGTCTCCGTCTTTGTCTTCGTCGTCGTCTTCCTCTTCGTCTCCGTCTTTGTCTCCGCCTTTGTCTCCGTCTTTGTCTCCGTCGTCGTCTTCCTCTTCGTCTCCGCCTTTGTCTCCGTCTTTGTCACCGTGTTTGTCTCCGTCTTTGTCTCCGTCTTTGTATACGTCTTTGTCTACGTCTTTGTCACCGTCCGTGTCTCTGTCTTTGTCTCCGTCCTCGTCTTCCTCTTTGTCTCCGTCTTTGTCTCTGTCTTTGTCTCCGTCCTCGTCTTCCTCTTCGTCTCCGCCTTTGTCTCCGTCTTTGTCACCGTCTTTGTCTCAAGCGCCTCTGTCTCTGTCTGTGTCTATGTCTCTGTCTCTGCCTCTGTATCGGGCTCTGTCCCTATCCCTGTCTCTGTCTCTGTCTCTGTCCCTGTCTCCATCTCTGCCTCTGTCTCTGTCTCTGTCTCTGTCTCTGTCTCTGTCTCTGTCTCTGTCTCTGTCTCTGTCTCTGTCCCTGTCTTTGTCTCCGTCTCCGTCTTTGTCCCTGTCTCTGTCTCTGTCTCTGGCTCCATCTCTGTCTCTGTCTCAGTCTCTGTCTCTGTCTCTGTCTCTGTCCCTGTCTCTGTCTCTGTCCCCGTCTCTGTCTCTGTCCCTATCTCTGTCTCTGCCTCTGTCTCTGTCTCTGTCTCTGTCTCTGTCTCTGTCTCTGTCTCTGTCTCCGCCTCTGCCTCTGTCTCTGTCTCCGTCTTTGTCTCCCTCTTTGTCTTCGTCGTCGTCTTCCTCTTCGTCTCCGTCTTTGTCTCCGCCTTTGTCTCCGTCTTTGTCTACGTCTTTGTCTACGTCTTTGTCACCGGTTTTGTCTCCGTCCATGTCTCCTGCCCCTTTGTCTCGGTCTTTGTCTCATGCACCTGTGTCTCTGTCTCTGTCTCTGTCTCTGTCTGTGTCTCTGTCTTTGTCTC
The DNA here is from genome assembly GCA_945859595.2 of Megachile willughbiella. Classification (NCBI taxonomy): domain Eukaryota; kingdom Metazoa; phylum Arthropoda; class Insecta; order Hymenoptera; family Megachilidae; genus Megachile; species Megachile willughbiella. The sequence goes on from CAMAOD020000243.1 coordinate 52,926, forward strand.
TGTATTACACTCTGTCTCCGTCTTTGTCTTCGTCTTTGTCTCTGTCTTTGTGCATGTCTTTGTCTCCGTATTTGTATCCGTCTGTGTATCCATATTTGTCTCCGTCTTTGTCTCCGTCTTTGCCTCCGTCTTTGTCTACGTCTTTGCCTCCGTCTTTGTCTCCGTCCATGTCTTCTGCCCCTCTGTCTCGGTCTTTGTCTCATGCGCCTCTGTCTCTGTGGCTGCCTCTGTCTGTGTCTCTGTCTCTGTCCCTGTCCCTGTCTCTGTCTCTGTCTCTGTCTCTGTCTCTGTCTCTGTCTCTGTCTCTATCTCTGTCTCTGTCTCTGTCTCTGTCTCTGTCTCTGTCTCTGTCTCTGTTTCTGTCTCTGTCTCTGTCTCTGTCTCTGTCTCTGTCTCTGTCTCTGTCTCTGTCTCTGTCTCTGTCTCTGTCTCTGTCTCTGTCTCTGTCTCTGTCCCTGTCTCTGTCTCCGTCTCCGTCTTTGTCCCTGTCTCTGTCTCTGTCTCTGGCTCCATCTCTGTCTCTGTCTCAGTCATAGTCTCTGTCTCTGTCTCAGTCTCTGTCTCTGTCTCTGTCTCTGTCTCTGTCTCCATCTCTGCCTCTGTCTCTGTCTCTGTCTCTGTCTCTGTCTCTGTCTCTGTCTCTGTCTCTGTCTCTGTCTCTGTCTCTGTCCCTGTCTCTGTCTCCGTCTCCGTCTTTGTCCCTGTCTCTGTCTCTGTCTCTGGCTCCATCTCTGTCTCTGTCTCAGTCTCTGTCTCTGTCTCTGTCTCTGTCCCTGTCTCTGTCTCTGTCCCCGTCTCTGTCTCTGTCCCTATCTCTGTCTCTGCCTCTGTCTCTGTCTCTGTCTCTGTCTCTGTCTCTGTCTCTGTCTCTGTCTCCGCCTCTGCCTCTGTCTCTGTCTCCGTCTTTGTCTCCGTCTTTGTCTTCGTCGTCGTCTTCCTCTTCGTCTCCGTCTTTGTCTCCGCCTTTGTCTCCGTCTTTGTCTACGTCTTTGTCTACGTCTTTGTCACCGGTTTTGTCTCCGTCCATGTCTCCTGCCCCTTTGTCTCGGTCTTTGTCTCATGCACCTGTGTCTCTGTCTCTGTCTCTGTCTCTGTCTGTGTCTCTGTCTTTGTCTCTGTATTACACTCTGTCTCCGTCTTTGTCTTCGTCTTTGTCTCTGTCTTTGTGCATGTCTTTGTCTCCGTATTTGTATCCGTCTGTGTATCCATATTTGTCTCCGTCTTTGTCTCCGTCTTTGCCTCCGTCTTTGTCTACGTCTTTGCCTCCGTCTTTGTCTCCGTCCATGTCTTCTGCCCCTCTGTCTCGGTCTTTGTCTCATGCGCCTCTGTCTCTGTGGCTGCCTCTGTCTGTGTCTCTGTCTCTGTCTCTATCTCTGTCTCTGTCTCCGTCTCTGTCTCTGTCTCCGTCTCTGTCTCTGTCTCTGTCTCTGTCTCTGTCTCTGTCTCTGTCTCTGTCTTTGTATCCGTCTTTGTCTCCGTCTTTGTCTCCGTCGTTGCCTACCTCTTTGTCTCCGCCTTTGTCTCCGTTTATTTCTCCTGCCCCTATGTCTCGGGCTTTGTCTCATGCACCTCTGTCTCTGTCTCTGTCTCTGTCTGTGTCTGTGCCTCTGTCTCTGTCTCTGTCTGTGGCTGTGTCTCTGTCTCTGTCTCCGTATCGGACTCTGCCTCTGTCTCTGTCTCCGCCTTTGTCTCTGCCTTTTTTCTCCGTATTTGTCTCTGTCTGTGTCTCCATCTTTGTCTCCGTCTTTGCCTCCGTCTTGGTCTCGGTCTTAGTCTCCGTCTTTTTCTCCGTCTTTGTCTTCCTACTTGTCTCTGTTTTTGTCTCCGTCTTTGTCTCTATCTCTGTCTCTATCTCTGTCTCTGTTTCAGTCCCTGTCTCTGTCTCTGTCTCTGTCTCTGTCTCTGTCTCTGTCTCTGTCTCTGTCTCTGTCTCTGTCTCTGTCCCCGTCTCTGTCTCCGTCTCCGTCTCTGTCTCTGTCTCTGTCTCTGTCTCTGTCTCTGTCTCCATCTCTGTACCTGTCTCCGTCCATGTCTCCTGCCCCTCAGTCTCGGTCTTTGTCTCATGCGCCTCTGTCTCTGTCTGTGTCTATGTCCCTGTCTCTGCCTCTGTATCGGGCTCTGTCCCTGTCCCTGTCTCTGTCCCTGTCTCTGTCCCTGTCACTGTCTCTGTCCCTGTCTCTGTCTCTGTCTCTGTCTCTGTCTCTGTCTCTGTCTCTGTCTCTGTCTCTGTCTCTGTCTCTGTCTCTGTCTCTGTCTCTGTCTCTGTCTCTGTCTCTGTCTCTGTCTCGGTCTCTGTCTCTTTCCCCGTCTCTGTCTCCGTCTCCGTCTCTGTCTCTGTCTCAGTCTCAGTCTCTGTCTCTGTCTCAGTCTCTGTCTCTGTCTCTGTCTCTGTCTCCATCTCAGTCTCTGTCTCTGTCTCTGTCTCTGTCTCTGTCTCTGTCTATGTCTCTGTCTCTGTCTCTGTCCTCGTCTCTGTCTCCGTCTCCGTCTCTGTCTCTGTCTCTGTCTCTGTCTCTGTCTCTGTCTCTGTCTCCATCTCTGTCTCTGTCTCTGTCTCTGTCTCTGTCTCTGTCTCTGTCTCCATCTCTGTCTCTGTCTCTGTCGCTGTCTATGTCTCTGTCTCTGTCTCTGCCTCTGTCTCTGTCCCTGTCTCTGTCTCCGTCTCCGTCTTTGTCTCTGTCTCTGTCTCTGGCTCCATCTCTGTCTCTGTCTCAGCCTCAGTCTCTGTATCTGTCTCTGTCTCTGTCTCTGTCTCTGCCTCTGTCTCTGTCTCTGTCTCTGTCTCTGTCTCTATCTCTGTCTCTGTCTCAGTCCCTGTCTCTGTCTCTGTCTCTGTTTCTGTCTCTGTCTCTGTCCCTGTCTCTGTCTCCGTGTCCGTCTCTGTCTCTGTCTCTGTCTCTGTGCCTGTCTCTGTCTCTGTCTCTGCCTCTGTCTCTGTCCCCGTCTCTGTCTCCGTCTCCGTCTCTGTCTCTGTCTCTGCCGCTGTCTCTGTCTCTGTCTCTGTCTCTGTCTCTGTCTCCATCTCTGTATCTGTCTCCGTCCATGTCTCTGTCCCTGTCTCTGTCTCTGTCTCTGTCTCTGTCTCTGTCTCTGTCTCTGTCTCTGTCTCTGCCTCTGTCTCTGTCCATGTCTCTGTCCATGTCTCTGCTCCGTCTCCGTCTCTGTCTCTGTGTCTGTCTCTGGCTCCATCTCTGTCTCTGTCTCTGTCTCCGTCTATTTCTCTGTCTCTGTCTCTGTCTCTGTCTCTGACTCTGTCTCTGTTTGTGTCTCTGTCTCTGTCTCTGTTCCCGTCTCTGTCTCCGCCTCTGCCTCTGTCTCTGTCTTTGCCTCCATCTTTGTCTCCGTCTTTGTCTCCGTCCTCGTCTTCCTCTTCGTCTCCGCCTTTGTCACCGTCTTTGTCACCGTCTTTGTCTCATGTGCCTCTGTCTCTGTCTCTGTCTGTGCCTATGTCTCTGTCTCTGCCTCTGTATCGGGCTATGTCCCTGTCCCTGTCTCTGTCTCTGTCTCTGTCCCTGTCTCTGTCTCTGTCCCCGTCTCTGTCTCCGTCTCCGTCTCTGTCTCTGTCTCTGTCTCTGTCTCTGTCTCCAACTCTGTCTCTGTCTCTGTCTCTGTCTCTGCCTCTGTCTCCATCTCTGTCTCTGTCTCTGCCGCTGTCTCTGTCTCTGTCTCTGTCTCTGTCTCTGTCTCCATCTCTGTATCTGTCTCCGTCCATGTCTCCTGCCCCTCAGGCTCGGTCTTTGTCTCATGCGCCTCTGTCTCTGTCTGTGTCTATGTCTCTGTCTCTGCCTCTGTATCGGGCTCTGTCCCTGTCCCTGTCTCTGTCTCTGTCTCTGTCCCTGTCTCTGTCTCTGTCCCCGTCTCTGTCTCCGTCTCCGTCTCTGTCTCTGTCTCTGTCTCTGTCTCTGTCTCCATCTCTGTCTCTGTCTCTGTCTCTGTCTCTGTCTCTGTCTCTGTCTCTGTCTCTGTCCATGTCTCTGTCTCTGTCTCTGTCTCTGTCCATGTCTCTGCTCCGTCTCCGTCTCTGCCTCTGTCTCTGTCTCTGGCTCCATCTCTGTCTCTGTCTCAGTCTCTGTCTCTGTCTCTGTCTCTGTCCCTGTCTCTGTCTCTGTCCCCGTCTCTGTCTCCGTCTCCGTCTCTGTCTCTGTCTCTGTCTCTGTCTCTGTCTCCATCTCTGTCCCCGTCTCTGTCTCCGTCTCCGTCTCTGTCTCTGTCTCTGTCTCTGTCTCTGTCTCTGTCTCTGTCTCTGTCTCTGCCTCTGTCTCTGTCTCTGTCTCTGTCTCTGTCTCTGTCTCTGTCTCTGTCTCTGTCTCTGTCTCTGTCTCTGCCTCTGTTTCTGTCTCTGTCTCTGTCTCCGCCTCTGTCTCTGTCTCTGGCTCCATCTCTGTCTCCGCCTCTGTCTCTGTCTCTGTCTCCGACTTTGTCTCCGTCTTTGTCTTCGTCGTCGTCTTCCTCTTCGTCTCCGTCTTTGTCTCCGCCTTTGTCTCCGTCTTTGTCTCCGTCGTCGTCTTCCTCTTCGTCTCCGCCTTTGTCTCCGTCTTTGTCACCGTGTTTGTCTCCGTCTTTGTCTCCGTCTTTGTATACGTCTTTGTCTACGTCTTTGTCACCGTCCGTGTCTCTGTCTTTGTCTCCGTCCTCGTCTTCCTCTTTGTCTCCGTCTTTGTCTCTGTCTTTGTCTCCGTCCTCGTCTTCCTCTTCGTCTCCGCCTTTGTCTCCGTCTTTGTCACCGTCTTTGTCTCAAGCGCCTCTGTCTCTGTCTGTGTCTATGTCTCTGTCTCTGCCTCTGTATCGGGCTCTGTCCCTATCCCTGTCTCTGTCTCTGTCTCTGTCCCTGTCTCTGTCTCTGTCCCCGTCTCTTTCTCCGTCTCCGTCTCTGTCTCTGTCTCTGTCTCTGTCTCTGTCTCCATCTCTGTCTCTGTCTCTGTCTCTGTCTCTGTCTCTGTCTCCATCTCTGTCGCTGTCTCTGCCGCTGTCTCTGTCTCTGTCTCTACCTCTGTCTCTGTCCCTGTCTCCGTTTCCGTCTCCGTCTCCGTCCTTGTCTCTGTCTCTGTCTTTGGCTCTATCCCTGTCTCTGTCTCTGTCTCTGTCCCTGTCTCGGTCTCCGTCTCCGTCTTTGTCTCTGTCTCTGTCTCTGTCTCTGTCTCTGTCTCTGGCTCCGTCTCTGTCTCTGTCTCTGGCTCCATCTCTGTCTCTGTCTCTGTCTCTGTCTCTGTCCCTGTCTCTGTCTCCGTCTCCGTCTTTGTCTCTGTCTCTGGCTCCATCTCTGTCTCTGTCTCAGTCATAGTCTCTGTCTCTGTCTCAGTCTCTGTCTCTGTCTCTGTCTCTGTCTCTGTCTCTGTCTCTGTCTCTGTCTCTGTCTCTGTCTCTGTCTCTGTCCCTGTCTCTGTCTCTGTCTCTGCCTCTGTCTCTGTCTCTGTCTCTGTCTCTGCCTCCGTCTTTGTCTACGTCTTTGCCTCCGTATTTGTCTCCGTCCATGTCTTCTGCCCCTCTGTCTCGGTCTTTGTCTCATGCGCCTCTGTCTCTGTCTCTGTCTCTGTCTGTGTCTGTGCCTCTGTCTCTGTCTCTGTCTGTGGCTGTGTCTCTGTCTCTGTCTCCGTATCGGACTCTGCCTGTGTCTCTGTCTCCGCCTTTGTCTCTGCCTTTCTTCTCCGTATTTGTCTCTGTCTGTGTCTCCATCTTTGTCTCCGTCTTTGCCTCCGTCTTGGTCTCGGTCTTTGTCTCCGTCTTTTTCTCCGTCTTTGTCTTCCTACTTGTCTCTGTTTTTGTCTCCGTCTTTGTCTCTATCTCTGTCTCTGTCTCTGTCTCTGTCTCTGTCTCTGTCTCTGTCTCTGTCTCTATCTCTGTCTCTGTTTCAGTCCCTGTCTCTGTCTCTGTCCCTGTCTCCGTGTCTGTCTCTGTCTCTTTCCCCGTCTCTGTCTCCGTCTCCGTCTCTGTCTCTGTCTCAGTCTCAGTCTCTGTCTCTGTCTCAGTCTCTGTCTCTGTCTCTGTCTCTGTCTCTGTCTCCATCTCAGTCTCTGTCTCTGTCTCTGTCTCTGTCTCTGTCTCTGTCTCTGTCTCTGTCTCTGTCTCTGTCTCTGTCTCTGTCTCTGTCTCTGTCTCTGTCTCCATCTCTGTCTCTGTCTCTGTGGCTGTCTCTGTCTCTGTCTCTGTCTCTGTCTCTGTCTCCGTCTCCGTCTTTGTCTCTGTCTCTGTCTCTGTCTCTGGCTCCATCTCTGTCTCTGTCTCAGTCTCAGTCTCTGTCTCTGCCTCAGTCTCTGTCTCTGTCTATGTCTCTGTCTCCATCTCTGTCTCTGTCTCTGTCTCTGTCTCTGCCTCTGTCTCTGTCCATGTCTCTGTCCATGTCTCCGTCTCTGTCTCTGTCTCTGTCTCTGTCTCCATCTCTGCCTCTGTCTCAGTCTCTGTCTCTGTCTCTGTCCCTGTCCCTGTCTCTGTCTCTGTCTCTGTCTCTGTCTCTGTCTCTGTCTCTGTCTCTGTCTCTGTCTCTGTCTCTGTCTCTGTCTCCGTCTTTGTCTCTGTCTTTGTCTCCATCTTTGTCTCCGTCTTTGTCTCCATCTTTGTCTACGTCCTTGGCTACGTCTTTGTCATCGTCTTTGTCTCCGTCCATGTCTCCTGCCCCTTTGTCTCGGTCTTTGTCTCATGCACCTGTGTCTCTGTCTCTGTCTCTGTCTCTATATTACACTCTGTCTCCGTCTTTGTCTTCGTCTTTGTCTCCGTCTTTGTGCCTGTCTTTGTCTCCGTATTTGTATCCGTCTGTGTAACCATTTTTGTCTCCGTCTTTGTCTCCGTCTTTGCCTCCGTCTTTGTCTTCGTCTTAGTCTCCGCCTTTGTCTCTGTCTTTGTCTCCGTCTTTGTGCCTGTCTTTGTCTCCATATTTGTCACCGCCTTTGTCTCTGTATTTGTCTCCGTCTGTGTCTCCATATTTGTCTCCGTCTTTGTCTCCGTCTTTGCCTCCGTCTTTGTCTACGTCTCTGTCTCTGTCTCTGTCTCTGTCTCTGTCTCTGTCTCTGTCTCTGTCTCTGTCTCTGTCTCTGTCTCTGTCCCTGTCTCTGTCTCTGTCTCTGTCTCTGTCTCTGTCTCTGTCTCTGTCTCTGTCTCTGTCTCTGTCTCTGTCTCTGTCTCCGTCTTTGTTTCTGTCTTTGTCTCCATCTTTGTCTCCGTCTTTGTCTCCGTCTTTGTCTACGTCTTTGGCTACGTCTTTGTCATCGTCTTTGTCTCCGTCCATGTCTCCTGCCCCTTTGTCTCGGTCTTTGTCTCATGCACCTGTGTCTCTGTCTCTGTCTCTGTCTGTGTCTCCATCTCTGTCTCTGTCTCAGTCTCTGTCTCTGTCTCTGTCTCCGTCTCCGTCTCTGTCTCTGTCTCTGTCTCTGTCACTGTCTCTGTCTCTGTCTCTGTCTCTGTCTCTGTCTCTGTCTCTGTCTCTGTCTCTGTCTCCGTCTTTGTCTCTGTCTTTGTCTCCATCTTTGTCTCCGTCTTTGTCTCCGTCTTTGTCTACGTCTTTGGCTACGTCTTTGTCATCGTCTTTGTCTCCGTCCATGTCTCCTGCCCCTTTGTCTTGGTCTTTGTCTCATGCACCTGTGTCTCTGTCTCTGTCTCTGTCTCTATATTACACTCTGTCTCCGTCTTTGTCTTCGTCTTTGTCTCCGTCTTTGTGCCTGCCTTTGTCTCCGTATTTGTATCCGTCTGTGTAACCATCTTTGTCTCCGTCTTTGTCTCCGTCTTTGCCTCCGTCTTTGTCTACGTCTCTGTCTCTGTCTCTGTCTCTGTCTCTGTCTCTGTCTCTGGCTCCATCTCTGCCTCTGTCTCAGTCTCTGTCTCTGTCTCTGTCCCTGTCCCTGTCTCTGTCCCTGTCTCTGTCTCTGTCTCTGTCTCTGTCTCTGTCTCTGTCTCTGTCTCTGTCTCTGTCTCTGTCTCTGTCTCCGTCTTTGTCTCTGTCTTTGTCTCCATCTTTGTCTCCGTCTTTGTCTCCGTCTTTGTCTACGTCTTTGGCTACGCCTTTGTCATCGTCTTTGTCTCCGTCCATGTCTCCTGCCCCTTTGTCTCGGTCTTTGTCTCATGCACCTGTGTCTCTGTCTCTGTCTCTGTCTCTATATTACACTCTGTCTCCGTCTTTGTCTTCGTCTTTGTCTCCGTCTTTGTGCCTGCCTTTGTCTCCGTATTTGTATCCGTCTGTGTAACCATCTTTGTCTCCGTCTTTGTCTCCGTCTTTGCCTCCGTCTTTGTCTTCGTCTTAGTCTCCGTCTTTGTCTCTGTCTTTGTCTCCGTCTTTGTGCCTGTCTTTGTCTCCATATTTGTCACCGCCTTTGTCTCTGTATTTGTCTCCGTCTGTGTCTCCATATTTGTCTCCGTCTTTGTCTCCGTCTTTGCCTCCGTCTTTGTCTACGTCTCTGTCTCTGCCTCTGTCTCTGTCCCTGTCCCTGTCTCTGTCTCTGTCTCTGTCTCTGTCTCTGTCTCTGTCTCTGCCTCTGTTTCTGTCTCTGTCTCTGTCTCTGCCTCTGTCTCTGTCTCTGGCTCTATCTCTGTCTCTGCCTCTGTCTCTGTCTCTGTCTCTGCCTCTGTCTCTGTCTCTGTCTCCGTCTCTGTCTCTGTCCCTATCTCTGTCTCTGTCTCTGTTCCCGTCTCTGTCTCCGCCTCTGCCTCTGACACTGTCTCCGTCTTTGTCTCCGTCTTTGTCTTCGTCGTCGTCTTCCTCTTCGTCTCCGTCTTTGTCTCCGCCTTTGTCTCCGTCTTTGTCTCCGTCGTCGTCTTCCTCTTCGTCTCCGCCTTTGTCTCCGTCTTTGTCACCGTGTTTGTCACCGTCTTTGTCTCATGCGCCTCTGTCTCTGTCTGTGTCTATGTCTCTGTCTCTGCCTCTGTATCGGGCTCTGTCCCTTTCCCTGTCTCTGTCTCTGTCTCTGTCTCTGTCTCTGTCTCTGTCTCTGTCTCTGTCTCTGTCCCCGTCTCTGTCTCCGTCTCCGTCTCTGTCTCTGTCTCTGTCTCTGTCTCTGTCTCTGTCTCTGTCTCTGTCTCTGTCTCTGTCTCTGTCTCTGTCTCTGTCTCTGTCTCTGTCTCCGTCTTTGTCTCTGTCTTTGTCTCCATCTTTGTCTCCGTCTTTGTCTCCGTCTTTGTCTACGTCTTTGGCTACGCCTTTGTCATCGTCTTTGTCTCCGTCCATGTCTCCTGCCCCTTTGTCTCGGTCTTTGTCTCATGCACCTGTGCCTCTGTCTCTGTCTCTGTCTCTATATTACACTCTGTCTCCGTCTTTGTCTTCGTCTTTGTCTCCGTCTTTGTGCCTGCCTTTGTCTCTGTATTTGTCTCCGTCTGTGTCTCCATATTTGTCTCCGTCTTTGTCTCCGTCTTTGCCTCCGTCTTTGTCTACGTCTCTGTCTCTGCCTCTGTCTCTGTCTCTGTCTCTGTCTCTGTCTCTGTCTCAGTCTCTGTCTCTGTCTCTGTCTCTGTCTCCATCTCTGTCTCTGTCTCTGTCTCTGTCTCTGCCTCTGTCTCCGTCCATGTCTCTGTCCATGTCTCTGCTCCGCCTCCGTCTCTGTCTCTGTCTCTGTCTCTGGCTCCATCTCTGCCTCTGTCTCAGTCTCTGTCTCTGTCTCTGTCCCTGTCCCTGTCTCTGTCTCTGTCTCTGTCTCTGTCTCTGTCTCTGTCTCTGTCTCTGTCTCTGTCTCTGTCTCTGTCTCTGTCTCTGTCTCCGTCTTTGTCTCTGTCTTTGTCTCCATCTTTGTCTCCGTCTTTGTCTCCGTCTTTGTCTACGTCTTTGGCTACGTCTTTGTCATCGTCTTTGTCTCCGGCCATGTCTCCTGCCCCTTTGTCTCTGTCTCTGTCCCTGTCCCTGTCTCTGTCTCTGTCCCCGTCTCTGTCTCCATCTCTGTCCCCGTCTCTGTCTCCGTCTCCGTCTCTGTCTCTGTCTCTGTCTCTGTCTCTGTCTCTGTCTCTGCCTCTGTCTCTGTCTCTGTCTCCGTCTCTGTCTCTGTCCCAATCTCTGTCTCTGTCTCTGTTCCCGTCTCTGTCTCCGCCTCTGCCTCTGTCTCTGTCTCCGTCTTTGTCTCCGTCTTTGTCTTCGTCGCCGTCTTCCTCTTCGTCTCCGTCTTTGTCTCCGCCTTTGTCTCCGTCTTTGTCTCCGTCCTCGTCTTCCTCTTCGTCTCCGCCTTTGTCTCCGTCTTTGTCACCGTCTTTGTCTCATGCGCCTCTGTCTCTGTCTGTGTCTATGTCTCTGTCTCTGCCTCTGTATCGGGCTCTGTCCCTATCCCTGTCTCTGTCTCTGTCTCTGTCCCTGTCTCTGTCTCTGTCCCCGTCTCTTTCTCCGTCTCCGTCTCTGTCTCTGTCTCTGCCTCTGTCTCCATCTCTGTCTCTGTCTCTGTCGCTGTCTCTGTCTCTGTCTCTGTCTCTGTCTCTGTCTCCATCTCTGTCGCTGTCTCTGCCGCTGTCTCTGTCTCTGTCTCTACCTCTGTCTCTGTCCCTGTCTCTGTCTCCGTCTCCGTCTCCGTCCTTGTCTCTGTCTCTGTCTCTGGCTCTATCTCTGTCTCTGTCTCTGTCTCTGTCCCTGTCTCTGTCTCCGTCTCCGTCTTTGTCTCTGTATCTGTCACTGTCTCTGGCTCCATCTCTGTCTCTGTCTCAGTCTCAGTCTCTGTCTCTGTCTCAGTCTCTGTCTCTGTCTCTGTCTCTGTCTCCATCTCTGTCTCTGTCTCTGTCTTTGTCTCTGTCTCTGCCTCTGTATCGGGCTCTGTCCCTATCCCTGTCTCTGTCTCTGTCTCTGTCCCTGTCTCTGTCTCTGTCCCCGTCTCTTTCTCCGTCTCCGTCTCTGTCCCCGTCTCTGTCTCCGTCTCCGTCTCCGTCTCTGTCTCTGTCCCTGTCTCTGTCTCTGTCCCCGTCTCCGTCTCCGTCTCCGTCTCTGTCTCTGTCTCTGTCTCTGTCTCTGTCTCCATCTCTGTCTCTGTCTCTGTCTCTGTCTCTGTCTCTGTCTCTGTCTCTGTCTGTCTCCATCTCTGTCTCTGTCTCTGTGACTGTCTCCGTCTTTGTCTCTGTCTCTGTTTCTGTCCCTGTCTCTGTCTCCGTCTCCGTCTTTGTCTCTGTCTCTGTCTCTGGCTCCATCTCTGTCTCTGTCTCAGTCTCAGTCTCTGTCTCTGTCTCAGTCTCTGTCTCTGTCTCTGTCTCTGTCTCTGTCTCTGTCTCTGCCTCTGTCTCTGTCTCCATCTCTGTCTCTGTCTCTGTCTCTGTCTCTGTCTCTGTCTCTGTCTCTGTCTCTGTCTCTGCCTCTGTCTCTGTCCATGTCTCTGTCCATGTCTCTGCTCCGTCTCCGTCTCTGTCTCTGTCTCTGTCTCTGGCTCCATCTCTGTCTCTGTCTCAGTCTCTGTCTCTGTCTCTGTCTCTGTCCCTGTCTCTGTCTCTGTCCCCGTCTCTGTCTCCGTCTCTGTCTATGTCTCTGTCTCTGTCTCTGTCTCTGTCTCCATCTCTGTTCCCGTCTCTGTCTCCGTCTCCGTCTCTGTCTCTGTCTCTGTCTCTGTCCCTGTCTCTGTCTCTGTCTCTGTCTCTGTCTCTGTCTCTGTCTCTGTCTCTGTCTCTGTCTCTGGCTCCATCTCTGTCTCTGTCTCAGTCTCAGTCTCTGTCTCTGTCTCTGTCTCTGTCTCTGTCTCTGTCTCTGTCTCTGTCTCTGTCTCTGTCTCTGTCTCTGTCTCTGTCTCTGCCTCTGTCTCTGTCCATGTCTCTGTCCATGTCTCTGCTCCGTCTCCGTCTTTGTCTCTGTCTCTGTCTCTGGCTCCATCTCTGTCTCTGTCTCAGTCTCAGTCTCTGTCTCTGTCTCAGTCTCTGTCTCTGTCTCTGTCTCTGTCTCTGTCTCTGTCTCTGCCTCTGTCTCTGTCTCCATCTCTGTCTCTGTCTCTGTCTCTGTCTCTGTCTCTGTCTCTGTCTCTGTCTCTGTCTCTGTCTCTGTCTCTGTCTCTGTCTCCATCTCTGTCTCTGTCTCAGTCTCTGTCTCTGTCTCTGTCTCTGTCCCTGTCTCTGTCTCTGTCCCCGTCTCTGTCTCCGTCTCCGTCTCTGCCTCTGTCTCTGTCTCTGTCTCTGTCTCCATCTCTGTCCCCGTCTCTGTCTCCGTCTCCGTCTCTGTCTCTGTCTCTGTCTCTGTCTCTGTCTCTGTCTCTGTCTCTGTCTCTGCCTCTGTCTCTGTCTCTGTCTCTGTCTCTGTCTCTGTCTCTGTCTCTGTCTCTGTCTCTGTCTCTGCCTCTGTTTCTGTCTCTGTCTCTGTCTCCGCCTCTGTCTCTGTCTCTGGCTCCATCTCTGTCTCCGCCTCTGTCTCTGTCTCTGTCTCTGCCTCTGTCTCTGTCTCTGTCTCCGTCTCTGTCTCTGTCCCTATCTCTGTCTCTGTCTCTGTTCCCGTCTCTGTCTCCGCCTCTGCCTCTGTCTCTGTCTCCGACTTTGTCTCCGTCTTTGTCTTCGTCGTCGTCTTCCTCTTCGTCTCCGTCTTTGTCTCCGCCTTTGTCTCCGTCTTTGTCTCCGTCGTCGTCTTCCTCTTCGTCTCCGCCTTTGTCTCCGTCTTTGTCACCGTGTTTGTCTCCGTCTTTGTCTCCGTCTTTGTATACGTCTTTGTCTACGTCTTTGTCACCGTCCGTGTCTCTGTCTTTGTCTCCGTCCTCGTCTTCCTCTTTGTCTCCGTCTTTGTCTCCGTCTTTGTCTCCGTCCTCGTCTTCCTCTTCGTCTCCGCCTTTGTCTCCGTCTTTGTCACCGTCTTTGTCTCAAGCGCCTCTGTCTCTGTCTGTGTCTATGTCTCTGTCTCTGCCTCTGTATCGGGCTCTGTCCCTATCCCTGTCTCTGTCTCTGTCTCTGTCCCTGTCTCTGTCTCTGTCCCCGTCTCTTTCTCCGTCTCCATCTCTGTCTCTGTCTCTGTCTCTGTCTCTGTCTCCATCTCTGTCTCTGTCTCTGTCTCTGTCTCTGTCTCTGTCTCCATCTCTGTCGCTGTCTCTGCCGCTGTCTCTGTCTCTGTCTCTACCTCTGTCTCTGTCCCTGTCTCCGTCTCCGTCTCCGTCTCCGTCCTTGTCTCTGTCTCTGTCTCTGGCTCTATCTCTGTCTCTGTCTCTGGCTCCGTCTCTGTCTCTGTCTCTGGCTCCATCTCTGTCTCTGTCTCTGTCTCTGTCCCTGTCTCTGTCTCCGTCTCCGTCTTTGTCTCTGTCTCTGGCTCCATCTCTGTCTCTGTCTCAGTCATAGTGTCTGTCTCTGTCTCAGTCTCTGTCTCTGTCTCTGTCTCTGTCCCAGTCTCCGTCTCTGTCCCCGTCTCTGTCTCTGTCCCTATCTCTGTCTCTGCCTCTGTCTCTGTCTCTGTCTCTGTCTCTGTCTCTGTCTCTGTCTCCGCCTCTGCCTCTGTCTCTGTCTCCGTCTTTGTCTCCGTCTTTGTCTTCGTCGTCGTCTTCCTCTTCGTCTCCATCTTTGTCTCCGCCTTTGTCTCCGTCTTTGTCTACGTCTTTGTCTACGTCTTTGTCACCGGTTTTGTCTCCGTCCATGTCTCCTGCCCCTTTGTCTCGGTCTTTGTCTCATGCACCTGTGTCTCTGTCTCTGTCTCTGTCTCTGTCTGTGTCTCTGTCTTTGTCTCTGTATTACACTCTGTCTCCGTCTTTGTCTTCGTCTTTGTCTCTGTCTTTGTGCATGTCTTTGTCTCCGTATTTGTATCCGTCTGTGTATCCATATTTGTCTCCGTCTTTGTCTCCGTCTTTGCCTCCGTCTTTGTCTACGTCTTTGCCTCCGTCTTTGTCTCCGTCCATGTCTTCTGCCCCTCTGTCTCGGTCTTTGTCTCATGCGCCTCTGTCTCTGTGGCTGCCTCTGTCTGTCTCTGTCTCTGTCTCTGTCTCTGTCTCTGTCTCTGTCTCTGTTTCTGTTTCTGTCTCCGTCTCTGTCTCTGTCTCTGTCTCTGTCTCTGTCTCTGTCTTTGTATCCGTCTTTGTCTCCGTCTTTGTCTCCGTCGTTGCCTACCTCTTTGTCTCCGCCTTTGTCTCCGTTTATGTCTCCGGCCCCTATGTCTCGGGCTTTGTCTCATGCACCTCTGTCTCTGTCTCTGTCTCTGTCTGTGTCTGTGCCTCTGTCTCTGTCTCTGTCTGTGGCTGTGTCTCTGTCTCTGTCTCCGTATCGGACTCTGCCTCTGTCTCTGTCTCCGCCTTTGTCTCTGCCTTTCTTCTCCGTATTTGTCTCTGTCTGTGTCTCCATCTTTGTCTCCGTCTTTGCCTCCGTCTTGGTCTCGGTCTTTGTCTCCGTCTTTTTCTCCGTCTTTGTCTTCCTACTTGTCTCTGTTTTTGTCTCCGTCTTTGTCTCTATCTCTGTCTCTGTCTCTGTCTCTGTCCCTGTCTCTGTCTCTGTCCCCGTCTCTGTCTCCGTCTCTGTCTCTGTCTCTGTCTCTGTCTCTGTCTCTGTCTCCATCTCTGTTCCCGTCTCTGTCTCCGTCTCCGTCTCTGTCTCTGTCTCTGTCTCTGTCCCTGTCTCTGTCTCTGTCTCTGTCTCTGTCTCTGTCTCTGTCTCTGTCTCTGTCTCTGGCTCCATCTCTGTCTCTGTCTCAGTCTCAGTCTCTGTCTCTGTCTCTGTCTCTGTCTCTGTCTCTGTCTCTGTCTCTGTCTCTGTCTCTGTCTCTGTCTCTGTCTCTGTCTCTGCCTCTGTCTCTGTCCATGTCTCTGTCCATGTCTCTGCTCCGTCTCCGTCTTTGTCTCTGTCTCTGTCTCTGGCTCCATCTCTGTCTCTGTCTCAGTCTCAGTCTCTGTCTCTGTCTCAGTCTCTGTCTCTGTCTCTGTCTCTGTCTCTGTCTCTGTCTCTGCCTCTGTCTCTGTCTCCATCTCTGTCTCTGTCTCTGTCTCTGTCTCTGTCTCTGTCTCTGTCTCTGTCTCTGTCTCTGTCTCCATCTCTGTCTCTGTCTCAGTCTCTGTCTCTGTCTCTGTCTCTGTCCCTGTCTCTGTCTCTGTCCCCGTCTCTGTCTCCGTCTCCGTCTCTGTCTCTGTCTCTGTCTCTGTCTCTGTCTCCATCTCTGTCCCCGTCTCTGTCTCCGTCTCCGTCTCTGTCTCTGTCTCTGTCTCTGTCTCTGTCTCTGTCTCTGTCTCTGTCTCTGTCTCTGCCTCTGTCCCTGTCTCTGTCTCTGTCTCTGTCTCTGTCTCTGTCTCTGTCTCTGTCTCTGTCTCTGTCTCTGCCTCTGTTTCTGTCTCTGTCTCTGTCTCCGCCTCTGTCTCTGTCTCTGGCTCCATCTCTGTCTCCGCCTCTGTCTCTGTCTCTGTCTCTGCCTCTGTCTCTGTCTCTGTCTCCGTCTCTGTCTCTGTCCCTATCTCTGTCTCTGTCTCTGTTCCCGTATCTGTCTCCGCCTCTGCCTCTGTCTCTGTCTCCGACTTTGTCTCCGTCTTTGTCTTCGTCGTCGTCTTCCTCTTCGTCTCCGTCTTTGTCTCCGCCTTTGTCTCCGTCTTTGTCTCCGTCGTCGTCTTCCTCTTCGTCTCCGCCTTTGTCTCCGTCTTTGTCACCGTGTTTGTCACCGTCTTTGTCTCATGCGCCTCTGTCTCTGTCTGTGTCTATGTCTCTGTCTCTGCCTCTGTATCGGGCTCTGTCCCTTTCCCTGTCTCTGTCTCTGTCTCTGTCTCTGTCTCTGTCTCTGTCTCTGTCTCTGTCTCTGTCCCCGTCTCTGTCTCCGTCTCCGTCTCTGTCTCTGTCTCTGTCTCTGTCTCTGTCTCTGTATCTGTCTCTGTCTCTGTCTCTGTCTCTGTCTCTGTCTCTGTCTCTGTCTCTGTCTCTGTCTCCGTCTTTGTCTCTGTCTTTGTCTCCATCTTTGTCTCCGTCTTTGTCTCCGTCTTTGTCTACGTCTTTGGCTACGCCTTTGTCATCGTCTTTGTCTCCGTCCATGTCTCCTGCCCCTTTGTCTCGGTCTTTGTCTCATGCACCTGTGCCTCTGTCTCTGTCTCTGTCTCTATATTACACTCTGTCTCCGTCTTTGTCTTCGTCTTTGTCTCCGTCTTTGTGCCTGCCTTTGTCTCTGTATTTGTCTCCGTCTGTGTCTCCATATTTGTCTCCGTCTTTGTCTCCGTCTTTGCCTCCGTCTTTGTCTACGTCTCTGTCTCTGCCTCTGTCTCTGTCTCTGTCTCTGTCTCTGTCTCTGTCTCAGTCTCTGTCTCTGTCTCTGTCTCTGTCTCCATCTCTGTCTCTGTCTCTGTCTCTGTCTCTGCCTCTGTCTCCGTCCATGTCTCTGTCCATGTCTCTGCTCCGCCTCCGTCTCTGTCTCTGTCTCTGTCTCTGGCTCCATCTCTGCCTCTGTCTCAGTCTCTGTCTCTGTCTCTGTCCCTGTCCCTGTCTCTGTCTCTGTCTCTGTCTCTGTCTCTGTCTCTGTCTCTGTCTCTGTCTCTGTCTCTGTCTCTGTCTCTGTCTCTGTCTCCGTCTTTGTCTCTGTCTTTGTCTCCATCTTTGTCTCCGTCTTTGTCTCCGTCTTTGTCTACGTCTTTGGCTACGTCTTTGTCATCGTCTTTGTCTCCGGCCATGTCTCCTGCCCCTTTGTCTCTGTCTCTGTCCCTGTCCCTGTCTCTGTCTCTGTCCCCGTCTCTGTCTCCATCTCTGTCCCCGTCTCTGTCTCCGTCTCCGTCTCTGTCTCTGTCTCTGTCTCTGTCTCTGTCTCTGTCTCTGCCTCTGTCTCTGTCTCTGTCTCCGTCTCTGTCTCTGTCCCAATCTCTGTCTCTGTCTCTGTTCCCGTCTCTGTCTCCGCCTCTGCCTCTGTCTCTGTCTCCGTCTTTGTCTCCGTCTTTGTCTTCGTCGCCGTCTTCCTCTTCGTCTCCGTCTTTGTCTCCGCCTTTGTCTCCGTCTTTGTCTCCGTCCTCGTCTTCCTCTTCGTCTCCGCCTTTGTCTCCGTCTTTGTCACCGTCTTTGTCTCATGCGCCTCTGTCTCTGTCTGTGTCTATGTCTCTGTCTCTGCCTCTGTATCGGGCTCTGTCCCTATCCCTGTCTCTGTCTCTGTCTCTGTCCCTGTCTCTGTCTCTGTCCCCGTCTCTTTCTCCGTCTCCGTCTCTGTCTCTGTCTCTGCCTCTGTCTCCATCTCTGTCTCTGTCTCTGTCGCTGTCTCTGTCTCTGTCTCTGTCTCTGTCTCTGTCTCCATCTCTGTCGCTGTCTCTGCCGCTGTCTCTGTCTCTGTCTCTACCTCTGTCTCTGTCCCTGTCTCTGTCTCCGTCTCCGTCTCCGTCCTTGTCTCTGTCTCTGTCTCTGGCTCTATCTCTGTCTCTGTCTCTGTCTCTGTCCCTGTCTCTGTCTCCGTCTCCGTCTTTGTCTCTGTATCTGTCACTGTCTCTGGCTCCATCTCTGTCTCTGTCTCAGTCTCAGTCTCTGTCTCTGTCTCAGTCTCTGTCTCTGTCTCTGTCTCTGTCTCCATCTCTGTCTCTGTCTCTGTCTTTGTCTCTGTCTCTGCCTCTGTATCGGGCTCTGTCCCTATCCCTGTCTCTGTCTCTGTCTCTGTCCCTGTCTCTGTCTCTGTCCCCGTCTCTTTCTCCGTCTCCGTCTCTGTCCCCGTCTCTGTCTCCGTCTCCGTCTCCGTCTCTGTCTCTGTCCCTGTCTCTGTCTCTGTCCCCGTCTCCGTCTCCGTCTCCGTCTCTGTCTCTGTCTCTGTCTCTGTCTCTGTCTCCATCTCTGTCTCTGTCTCTGTCTCTGTCTCTGTCTCTGTCTCTGTCTCTGTCTGTCTCCATCTCTGTCTCTGTCTCTGTGACTGTCTCCGTCTTTGTCTCTGTCTCTGTTTCTGTCCCTGTCTCTGTCTCCGTCTCCGTCTTTGTCTCTGTCTCTGTCTCTGGCTCCATCTCTGTCTCTGTCTCAGTCTCAGTCTCTGTCTCTGTCTCAGTCTCTGTCTCTGTCTCTGTCTCTGTCTCTGTCTCTGTCTCTGCCTCTGTCTCTGTCTCCATCTCTGTCTCTGTCTCTGTCTCTGTCTCTGTCTCTGTCTCTGTCTCTGTCTCTGTCTCTGCCTCTGTCTCTGTCCATGTCTCTGTCCATGTCTCTGCTCCGTCTCCGTCTCTGTCTCTGTCTCTGTCTCTGGCTCCATCTCTGTCTCTGTCTCAGTCTCTGTCTCTGTCTCTGTCTCTGTCCCTGTCTCTGTCTCTGTCCCCGTCTCTGTCTCCGTCTCTGTCTATGTCTCTGTCTCTGTCTCTGTCTCTGTCTCCATCTCTGTTCCCGTCTCTGTCTCCGTCTCCGTCTCTGTCTCTGTCTCTGTCTCTGTCCCTGTCTCTGTCTCTGTCTCTGTCTCTGTCTCTGTCTCTGTCTCTGTCTCTGTCTCTGTCTCTGGCTCCATCTCTGTCTCTGTCTCAGTCTCAGTCTCTGTCTCTGTCTCTGTCTCTGTCTCTGTCTCTGTCTCTGTCTCTGTCTCTGTCTCTGTCTCTGTCTCTGTCTCTGTCTCTGCCTCTGTCTCTGTCCATGTCTCTGTCCATGTCTCTGCTCCGTCTCCGTCTTTGTCTCTGTCTCTGTCTCTGGCTCCATCTCTGTCTCTGTCTCAGTCTCAGTCTCTGTCTCTGTCTCAGTCTCTGTCTCTGTCTCTGTCTCTGTCTCTGTCTCTGTCTCTGCCTCTGTCTCTGTCTCCATCTCTGTCTCTGTCTCTGTCTCTGTCTCTGTCTCTGTCTCTGTCTCTGTCTCTGTCTCTGTCTCTGTCTCTGTCTCTGTCTCCATCTCTGTCTCTGTCTCAGTCTCTGTCTCTGTCTCTGTCTCTGTCCCTGTCTCTGTCTCTGTCCCCGTCTCTGTCTCCGTCTCCGTCTCTGCCTCTGTCTCTGTCTCTGTCTCTGTCTCCATCTCTGTCCCCGTCTCTGTCTCCGTCTCCGTCTCTGTCTCTGTCTCTGTCTCTGTCTCTGTCTCTGTCTCTGTCTCTGTCTCTGCCTCTGTCTCTGTCTCTGTCTCTGTCTCTGTCTCTGTCTCTGTCTCTGTCTCTGTCTCTGTCTCTGCCTCTGTTTCTGTCTCTGTCTCTGTCTCCGCCTCTGTCTCTGTCTCTGGCTCCATCTCTGTCTCCGCCTCTGTCTCTGTCTCTGTCTCTGCCTCTGTCTCTGTCTCTGTCTCCGTCTCTGTCTCTGTCCCTATCTCTGTCTCTGTCTCTGTTCCCGTCTCTGTCTCCGCCTCTGCCTCTGTCTCTGTCTCCGACTTTGTCTCCGTCTTTGTCTTCGTCGTCGTCTTCCTCTTCGTCTCCGTCTTTGTCTCCGCCTTTGTCTCCGTCTTTGTCTCCGTCGTCGTCTTCCTCTTCGTCTCCGCCTTTGTCTCCGTCTTTGTCACCGTGTTTGTCTCCGTCTTTGTCTCCGTCTTTGTATACGTCTTTGTCTACGTCTTTGTCACCGTCCGTGTCTCTGTCTTTGTCTCCGTCCTCGTCTTCCTCTTTGTCTCCGTCTTTGTCTCCGTCTTTGTCTCCGTCCTCGTCTTCCTCTTCGTCTCCGCCTTTGTCTCCGTCTTTGTCACCGTCTTTGTCTCAAGCGCCTCTGTCTCTGTCTGTGTCTATGTCTCTGTCTCTGCCTCTGTATCGGGCTCTGTCCCTATCCCTGTCTCTGTCTCTGTCTCTGTCCCTGTCTCTGTCTCTGTCCCCGTCTCTTTCTCCGTCTCCATCTCTGTCTCTGCCTCTGTCTCTGTCTCTGTCTCCATCTCTGTCTCTGTCTCTGTCTCTGTCTCTGTCTCTGTCTCCATCTCTGTCGCTGTCTCTGCCGCTGTCTCTGTCTCTGTCTCTACCTCTGTCTCTGTCCCTGTCTCCGTCTCCGTCTCCGTCTCCGTCCTTGTCTCTGTCTCTGTCTCTGGCTCTATCTCTGTCTCTGTCTCTGTCTCTGTCCCTGTCTCGGTCTCCGTCTCCGTCTTTGTCTCTGTCTCTGTCTCTGTCTCTGTCTCTGTCTCTGGCTCCGTCTCTGTCTCTGTCTCTGGCTCCATCTCTGTCTCTGTCTCTGTCTCTGTCCCTGTCTCTGTCTCCGTCTCCGTCTTTGTCTCTGTCTCTGGCTCCATCTCTGTCTCTGTCTCAGTCATAGTGTCTGTCTCTGTCTCAGTCTCTGTCTCTGTCTCTGTCTCTGTCCCAGTCTCCGTCTCTGTCCCCGTCTCTGTCTCTGTCCCTATCTCTGTCTCTGCCTCTGTCTCTGTCTCTGTCTCTGTCTCTGTCTCTGTCTCTGTCTCCGCCTCTGCCTCTGTCTCTGTCTCCGTCTTTGTCTCCGTCTTTGTCTTCGTCGTCGTCTTCCTCTTCGTCTCCATCTTTGTCTCCGCCTTTGTCTCCGTCTTTGTCTACGTCTTTGTCTACGTCTTTGTCACCGGTTTTGTCTCCGTCCATGTCTCCTGCCCCTTTGTCTCGGTCTTTGTCTCATGCACCTGTGTCTCTGTCTCTGTCTCTGTCTCTGTCTGTGTCTCTGTCTTTGTCTCTGTATTACACTCTGTCTCCGTCTTTGTCTTCGTCTTTGTCTCTGTCTTTGTGCATGTCTTTGTCTCCGTATTTGTATCCGTCTGTGTATCCATATTTGTCTCCGTCTTTGTCTCCGTCTTTGCCTCCGTCTTTGTCTACGTCTTTGCCTCCGTCTTTGTCTCCGTCCATGTCTTCTGCCCCTCTGTCTCGGTCTTTGTCTCATGCGCCTCTGTCTCTGTGGCTGCCTCTGTCTGTCTCTGTCTCTGTCTCTGTCTCTGTCTCTGTCTCTGTCTCTGTTTCTGTTTCTGTCTCCGTCTCTGTCTCTGTCTCTGTCTCTGTCTCTGTCTCTGTCTTTGTATCCGTCTTTGTCTCCGTCTTTGTCTCCGTCGTTGCCTACCTCTTTGTCTCCGCCTTTGTCTCCGTTTATGTCTCCGGCCCCTATGTCTCGGGCTTTGTCTCATGCACCTCTGTCTCTGTCTCTGTCTCTGTCTGTGTCTGTGCCTCTGTCTCTGTCTCTGTCTGTGGCTGTGTCTCTGTCTCTGTCTCCGTATCGGACTCTGCCTCTGTCTCTGTCTCCGCCTTTGTCTCTGCCTTTCTTCTCCGTATTTGTCTCTGTCTGTGTCTCCATCTTTGTCTCCGTCTTTGCCTCCGTCTTGGTCTCGGTCTTTGTCTCCGTCTTTTTCTCCGTCTTTGTCTTCCTACTTGTCTCTGTTTTTGTCTCCGTCTTTGTCTCTATCTCTGTCTCTGTCTCTGTCTCTGTCCCTGTCTCTGTCTCTGTCCCCGTCTCTGTCTCCGTCTCTGTCTCTGTCTCTGTCTCTGTCTCTGTCTCTGTCTCCATCTCTGTTCCCGTCTCTGTCTCCGTCTCCGTCTCTGTCTCTGTCTCTGTCTCTGTCCCTGTCTCTGTCTCTGTCTCTGTCTCTGTCTCTGTCTCTGTCTCTGTCTCTGTCTCTGGCTCCATCTCTGTCTCTGTCTCAGTCTCAGTCTCTGTCTCTGTCTCTGTCTCTGTCTCTGTCTCTGTCTCTGTCTCTGTCTCTGTCTCTGTCTCTGTCTCTGTCTCTGTCTCTGCCTCTGTCTCTGTCCATGTCTCTGTCCATGTCTCTGCTCCGTCTCCGTCTTTGTCTCTGTCTCTGTCTCTGGCTCCATCTCTGTCTCTGTCTCAGTCTCAGTCTCTGTCTCTGTCTCAGTCTCTGTCTCTGTCTCTGTCTCTGTCTCTGTCTCTGTCTCTGCCTCTGTCTCTGTCTCCATCTCTGTCTCTGTCTCTGTCTCTGTCTCTGTCTCTGTCTCTGTCTCTGTCTCTGTCTCTGTCTCCATCTCTGTCTCTGTCTCAGTCTCTGTCTCTGTCTCTGTCTCTGTCCCTGTCTCTGTCTCTGTCCCCGTCTCTGTCTCCGTCTCCGTCTCTGTCTCTGTCTCTGTCTCTGTCTCTGTCTCCATCTCTGTCCCCGTCTCTGTCTCCGTCTCCGTCTCTGTCTCTGTCTCTGTCTCTGTCTCTGTCTCTGTCTCTGTCTCTGTCTCTGTCTCTGCCTCTGTCCCTGTCTCTGTCTCTGTCTCTGTCTCTGTCTCTGTCTCTGTCTCTGTCTCTGTCTCTGTCTCTGCCTCTGTTTCTGTCTCTGTCTCTGTCTCCGCCTCTGTCTCTGTCTCTGGCTCCATCTCTGTCTCCGCCTCTGTCTCTGTCTCTGTCTCTGCCTCTGTCTCTGTCTCTGTCTCCGTCTCTGTCTCTGTCCCTATCTCTGTCTCTGTCTCTGTTCCCGTATCTGTCTCCGCCTCTGCCTCTGTCTCTGTCTCCGACTTTGTCTCCGTCTTTGTCTTCGTCGTCGTCTTCCTCTTCGTCTCCGTCTTTGTCTCCGCCTTTGTCTCCGTCTTTGTCTCCGTCGTCGTCTTCCTCTTCGTCTCCGCCTTTGTCTCCGTCTTTGTCACCGTGTTTGTCTCCGTCTTTGTCTCCGTCTTTGTATACGTCTTTGTCTACGTCTTTGTCACCGTCCGTGTCTCTGTCTTTGTCTCCGTCCTCGTCTTCCTCTTTGTCTCCGTCTTTGTCTCCGTCTTTGTCTCCGTCCTCGTCTTCCTCTTCGTCTCCGCCTTTGTCTCCGTCTTTGTCACCGTCTTTGTCTCAAGCGCCTCTGTCTCTGTCTGTGTCTATGTCTCTGTCTCTGCCTCTGTATCGGGCTCTGTCCCTATCCCTGTCTCTGTCTCTGTCTCTGTCCCTGTCTCTGTCTCTGTCCCCGTCTCTTTCTCCGTCTCCGTCTCTGTCTCTGTCTCTGTCTCTGTCTCTGTCTCCATCTCTGTCTCTGTCTCTGTCTCTGTCTCTGTCTCTGTCTCCATCTCTGTCGCTGTCTCTGCCGCTGTCTCTGTCTCTGTCTCTACCTCTGTCTCTGTCCCTGTCTCCGTCTCCGTCTCCGTCTCCGTCCTTGTCTCTGTCTCTGTCTCTGGCTCTATCTCTGTCTCTGTCTCTGTCTCTGTCCCTGTCTCGGTCTCCGTCTCCGTCTTTGTCTCTGTCTCTGTCTCTGTCTCTGTCTCTGTCTCTGGCTCCGTCTCTGTCTCTGTCTCTGGCTCCATCTCTGTCTCTGTCTCTGTCTCTGTCTCTGTCCCTGTCTCTGTCTCCGTCTCCGTCTTTGTCTCTGTCTCTGGCTCCATCTCTGTCTCTGTCTCAGTCATAGTGTCTGTCTCTGTCTCAGTCTCTGTCTCTGTCTCTGTCTCTGTCCCAGTCTCCGTCTCTGTCCCCGTCTCTGTCTCTGTCCCTATCTCTGTCTCTGCCTCTGTCTCTGTCTCTGTCTCTGTGTCTGTCTCTGTCTCTGTCTCCGCCTCTGCCTCTGTCTCTGTCTCCGTCTTTGTCTCCGTCTTTGTCTTCGTCGTCGTCTTCCTCTTCGTCTCCATCTTTGTCTCCGCCTTTGTCTCCGTCTTTGTCTACGTCTTTGTCTACGTCTTTGTCACCGGTTTTGTCTCCGTCCATGTCTCCTGCCCCTTTGTCTCGGTCTTTGTCTCATGCACCTGTGTCTCTGTCTCTGTCTCTGTCTCTGTCTGTGTCTCTGTCTTTGTCTCTGTATTACACTCTGTCTCCGTCTTTGTCTTCGTCTTTGTCTCTGTCTTTGTGCATGTCTCTGTCTCCGTATTTGTATCCGTCTGTGTATCCATATTTGTCTCCGTCTTTGTCTCCGTCTTTGCCTCCGTCTTTGTCTACGTCTTTGCCTCCGTCTTTGTCTCCGTCCATGTCTTCTGCCCCTCTGTCTCGGTCTTTGTCTCATGCGCCTCTGTCTCTGTGGCTGCCTCTGTCTGTCTCTGTCTCTGTCTCTGTCTCTGTCTCTGTCTCTGTCTCTGTCTCTGTCTCCGTCTCTGTCTCTGTCTCTGTCTCTGTCTCTGTCTCTGTCTTTGTATCCGTCTTTGTCTCCGTCTTTGTCTCCGTCGTTGCCTACCTCTTTGTCTCCGCCTTTGTCTCCGTTTATGTCTCCGGCCCCTATGTCTCGGGCTTTGTCTCATGCACCTCTGTCTCTGTCTCTGTCTCTGTCTGTGTCTGTGCCTCTGTCTCTGTCTCTGTCTGTGGCTGTGTCTCTGTCTCTGTCTCTGTCTCCGCCTTTGTCTCTGCCTTTCTTCTCCGTATTTGTCTCTGTCTGTGTCTCCATCTTTGTCTCCGTCTTTGCCTCCGTCTTGGTCTCGGTCTTTGTCTCCGTCTTTTTCTCCGTCTTTGTCTTCCTACTTGTCTCTGTTTTTGTCTCCGTCTTTGTCTCTATCTCTGTCTCTGTCTCTGTCTCTGTCTCTGTCTCTGTCTCTGTCTCTGTCTCTATCTCTGTCTCTGTTTCAGTCCCTGTCTCTGTCTCTGTCCCTGTCTCTGTCTCTGTCTCTGTCTCTTTCCCCGTCTCTGTCTCCGTCTCCGTCTCTGTCTCTGTCTCAGTCTCAGTCTCTGTCTCTGTCTCAGTCTCTGTCTCTGTCTCTGTCTCTGTCTCTGTCTCCATCTCAGTCTCTGTCTCTGTCTCTGGCTCCATCTCTGTCTCTGTCTCAGTCTCAGTCTCTGTCTCTGCCTCAGTCTCTGTCTCTGTCTCTGTCTCTGTCTCCATCTCTGTCTCTGTCTCTGTCTCTGTCTCTGCCTCTGTCTCTGTCCATGTCTCTGTCCATGTCTCTGCTCCGTCTCCGTCTCTGTCTCTGTCTCTGTCTCTGTCTCCATCTCTGCCTCTGTCTCAGTCTCTGTCTCTGTCTCTGTCCCTGTCCCTGTCTCTGTCTCTGTCTCTGTCTCTGTCTCTGTCTCTGTCTCTGTCTCTGTCTCTGTCTCTGTCTCTGTCTCTGTCTCTGCCTCTGTCTCTGTCTCTGTCTCTGTCTCTGTCTCTGTCTCTGTCTCTGTCTCTGTCTCTGTCTCTGCCTCTGTTTCTGTCTCTGTCTCTGTCTCCGCCTCTGTCTCTGTCTCTGGCTCCATCTCTGTCTCCGCCTCTGTCTCTGTCTCTGTCTCTGCCTCTGTCTCTGTCTCTGTCTCCGTCTCTGTCTCTGTCCCTATCTCTGTCTCTGTCTCTGTTCCCGTATCTGTCTCCGCCTCTGCCTCTGTCTCTGTCTCCGACTTTGTCTCCGTCTTTGTCTTCGTCGTCGTCTTCCTCTTCGTCTCCGTCTTTGTCTCCGCCTTTGTCTCCGTCTTTGTCTCCGTCGTCGCCTTCCTCTTCGTCTCCGCCTTTGTCTCCGTCTTTGTCACCGTGTTTGTCTCCGTCTTTGTCTCCTTCTTTGTATACGTCTTTGTCTACGTCTTTGTCACCGTCCGTGTCTCTGTCTTTGTCTCCGTCCTCGTCTTCCTCTTTGTCTCCGTCTTTGTCTCCGTCTTTGTCTCCGTCCTCGTCTTCCTCTTCGTCTCCGCCTTTGTCTCCGTCTTTGTCACCGTCTTTGTCTCAAGCGCCTCTGTCTCTGTCTGTGTCTATGTCTCTGTCTCTGCCTCTGTATCGGGCTCTGTCCCTATCCCTGTCTCTGTCTCTGTCTCTGTCCCTGTCTCTGTCTCTGTCCCCGTCTCTTTCTCCGTCTCCGTCTCTGTCTCTGTCTCTGTCTCTGTCTCTGTCTCCATCTCTGTCTCTGTCTCTGTCTCTGTCTCTGTCTCCATCTCTGTCGCTGTCTCTGCCGCTGTCTCTGTCTCTGTCTCTACCTCTGTCTCTGTCCCTGTCTCCGTCTCCGTCTCCGTCTCCGTCCTTGTCTCTGTCTCTGTCTCTGGCTCTATCTCTGTCTCTGTCTCTGTCTCTGTCCCTGTCTCGGTCTCCGTCTCCGTCTTTGTCTCTGTCTCTGTCTCTGTCTCTGTCTCTGTCTCTGGCTCCGTCTCTGTCTCTGTCTCTGGCTCCATCTCTGTCTCTGTCTCTGTCTCTGTCTCTGTCCCTGTCTCTGTCTCCGTCTCCGTCTTTGTCTCTGTCTCTGGCTCCATCTCTGTCTCTGTCTCAGTCATAGTGTCTGTCTCTGTCTCAGTCTCTGTCTCTGTCTCTGTCTCTGTCCCAGTCTCCGTCTCTGTCCCCGTCTCTGTCTCTGTCCCTATCTCTGTCTCTGCCTCTGTCTCTGTCTCTGTCTCTGTGTCTGTCTCTGTCTCTGTCTCCGCCTCTGCCTCTGTCTCTGTCTCCGTCTTTGTCTCCGTCTTTGTCTTCGTCGTCGTCTTCCTCTTCGTCTCCATCTTTGTCTCCGCCTTTGTCTCCGTCTTTGTCTACGTCTTTGTCTACGTCTTTGTCACCGGTTTTGTCTCCGTCCATGTCTCCTGCCCCTTTGTCTCGGTCTTTGTCTCATGCACCTGTGTCTCTGTCTCTGTCTCTGTCTCTGTCTCAGTCTCTGTCTCTGTCTCTGTCTCTGTCTCTGTCTCTGTCTCTGTCTCTGTCTCTGTCTCTGTCTCTGTCTCTGTCTCTGTCTCTGTCTCTGCCTCTGTCTCTGTCCATGTCTCTGTCCATGTCTCTGCTCCGTCTCCGTCTTTGTCTCTGTCTCTGTCTCTGGCTCCATCTCTGTCTCTGTCTCAGTCTCAGTCTCTGTCTCTGTCTCAGTCTCTGTCTCTGTCTCTGTCTCTGTCTCTGTCTCTGTCTCTGCCTCTGTCTCTGTCTCCATCTCTGTCTCTGTCTCTGTCTCTGTCTCTGTCTCTGTCTCTGTCTCTGTCTCTGTCTCTGTCTCCATCTCTGTCTCTGTCTCAGTCTCTGTCTCTGTCTCTGTCTCTGTCCCTGTCTCTGTCTCTGTCCCCGTCTCTGTCTCCGTCTCCGTCTCTGTCTCTGTCTCTGTCTCTGTCTCTGTCTCCATCTCTGTCCCCGTCTCTGTCTCCGTCTCCGTCTCTGTCTCTGTCTCTGTCTCTGTCTCTGTCTCTGTCTCTGTCTCTGTCTCTGTCTCTGTCTCTGCCTCTGTCTCTGTCTCTGTCTCTGTCTCTGTCTCTGTCTCTGTCTCTGTCTCTGTCTCTGTCTCTGCCTCTGTTTCTGTCTCTGTCTCTGTCTCCGCCTCTGTCTCTGTCTCTGGCTCCATCTCTGTCTCCGCCTCTGTCTCTGTCTCTGTCTCTGCCTCTGTCTCTGTCTCTGTCTCCGTCTCTGTCTCTGTCCCTATCTCTGTCTCTGTCTCTGTTCCCGTATCTGTCTCCGCCTCTGCCTCTGTCTCTGTCTCCGACTTTGTCTCCGTCTTTGTCTTCGTCGTCGTCTTCCTCTTCGTCTCCGTCTTTGTCTCCGCCTTTGTCTCCGTCTTTGTCTCCGTCGTCGTCTTCCTCTTCGTCTCCGCCTTTGTCTCCGTCTTTGTCACCGTGTTTGTCTCCGTCTTTGTCTCCGTCTTTGTATACGTCTTTGTCTACGTCTTTGTCACCGTCCGTGTCTCTGTCTTTGTCTCCGTCCTCGTCTTCCTCTTTGTCTCCGTCTTTGTCTCCGTCTTTGTCTCCGTCCTCGTCTTCCTCTTCGTCTCCGCCTTTGTCTCCGTCTTTGTCACCGTCTTTGTCTCAAGCGCCTCTGTCTCTGTCTGTGTCTATGTCTCTGTCTCTGCCTCTGTATCGGGCTCTGTCCCTATCCCTGTCTCTGTCTCTGTCTCTGTCCCTGTCTCTGTCTCTGTCCCCGTCTCTTTCTCCGTCTCCGTCTCTGTCTCTGTCTCTGTCTCTGTCTCTGTCTCCATCTCTGTCTCTGTCTCTGTCTCTGTCTCTGTCTCTGTCTCCATCTCTGTCGCTGTCTCTGCCGCTGTCTCTGTCTCTGTCTCTACCTCTGTCTCTGTCCCTGTCTCCGTCTCCGTCTCCGTCTCCGTCCTTGTCTCTGTCTCTGTCTCTGGCTCTATCTCTGTCTCTGTCTCTGTCTCTGTCCCTGTCTCGGTCTCCGTCTCCGTCTTTGTCTCTGTCTCTGTCTCTGTCTCTGTCTCTGTCTCTGGCTCCGTCTCTGTCTCTGTCTCTGGCTCCATCTCTGTCTCTGTCTCTGTCTCTGTCTCTGTCCCTGTCTCTGTCTCCGTCTCCGTCTTTGTCTCTGTCTCTGGCTCCATCTCTGTCTCTGTCTCAGTCATAGTGTCTGTCTCTGTCTCAGTCTCTGTCTCTGTCTCTGTCTCTGTCCCAGTCTCCGTCTCTGTCCCCGTCTCTGTCTCTGTCCCTATCTCTGTCTCTGCATCTGTCTCTGTCTCTGTCTCTGTGTCTGTCTCTGTCTCTGTCTCCGCCTCTGCCTCTGTCTCTGTCTCCGTCTTTGTCTCCGTCTTTGTCTTCGTCGTCGTCTTCCTCTTCGTCTCCATCTTTGTCTCCGCCTTTGTCTCCGTCTTTGTCTACGTCTTTGTCTACGTCTTTGTCACCGGGTTTGTCTCCGTCCATGTCTCCTGCCCCTTTGTCTCGGTCTTTGTCTCATGCACCTGTGTCTCTGTCTCTGTCTCTGTCTCTGTCTGTGTCTCTGTCTTTGTCTCTGTATTACACTCTGTCTCCGTCTTTGTCTTCGTCTTTGTCTCTGTCTTTGTGCATGTCTCTGTCTCCGTATTTGTATCCGTCTGTGTATCCATATTTGTCTCCGTCTTTGTCTCCGTCTTTGCCTCCGTCTTTGTCTACGTCTTTGCCTCCGTCTTTGTCTCCGTCCATGTCTTCTGCCCCTCTGTCTCGGTCTTTGTCTCATGCGCCTCTGTCTCTGTGGCTGCCTCTGTCTGTCTCTGTCTCTGTCTCTGTCTCTGTCTCTGTCTCTGTCTCTGTCTCTGTCTCCGTCTCTGTCTCTGTCTCTGTCTCTGTCTCTGTCTCTGTCTTTGTATCCGTCTTTGTCTCCGTCTTTGTCTCCGTCGTTGCCTACCTCTTTGTCTCCGCCTTTGTCTCCGTTTATGTCTCCGGCCCCTATGTCTCGGGCTTTGTCTCATGCACCTCTGTCTCTGTCTCTGTCTCTGTCTGTGTCTGTGCCTCTGTCTCTGTCTCTGTCTGTGGCTGTGTCTCTGTCTCTGTCTCTGTCTCCGCCTTTGTCTCTGCCTTTCTTCTCCGTATTTGTCTCTGTCTGTGTCTCCATCTTTGTCTCCGTCTTTGCCTCCGTCTTGGTCTCGGTCTTTGTCTCCGTCTTTTTCTCCGTCTTTGTCTTCCTACTTGTCTCTGTTTTTGTCTCCGTCTTTGTCTCTATCTCTGTCTCTGTCTCTGTCTCTGTCTCTGTCTCTGTCTCTGTCTCTGTCTCTATCTCTGTCTCTGTTTCAGTCCCTGTCTCTGTCTCTGTCCCTGTCTCTGTCTCTGTCTCTGTCTCTTTCCCCGTCTCTGTCTCCGTCTCCGTCTCTGTCTCTGTCTCAGTCTCAGTCTCTGTCTCTGTCTCAGTCTCTGTCTCTGTCTCTGTCTCTGTCTCTGTCTCCATCTCAGTCTCTGTCTCTGTCTCTGGCTCCATCTCTGTCTCTGTCTCAGTCTCAGTCTCTGTCTCTGCCTCAGTCTCTGTCTCTGTCTCTGTCTCTGTCTCCATCTCTGTCTCTGTCTCTGTCTCTGTCTCTGTCTCTGCCTCTGTCTCTGTCCATGTCTCTGTCCATGTCTCTGCTCCGTCTCCGTCTCTGTCTCTGTCTCTGTCTCTGTCTCCATCTCTGCCTCTGTCTCAGTCTCTGTCTCTGTCTCTGTCCCTGTCCCTGTCTCTGTCTCTGTCTCTGTCTCTGTCTCTGTCTCTGTCTCTGTCTCTGTCTCTGTCTCTGTCTCTGTCTCTGCCTCTGTCTCTGTCTCTGTCTCTGTCTCTGTCTCTGTCTCTGTCTCTGTCTCTGTCTCTGTCTCTGTCTCTGCCTCTGTTTCTGTCTCTGTCTCTGTCTCCGCCTCTGTCTCTGTCTCTGGCTCCATCTCTGTCTCCGCCTCTGTCTCTGTCTCTGCCTCTGTCTCTGTCTCTGTCTCCGTCTCTGTCTCTGTCCCTATCTCTGTCTCTGTCTCTGTTCCCGTATCTGTCTCCGCCTCTGCCTCTGTCTCTGTCTCCGACTTTGTCTCCGTCTTTGTCTTCGTCGTCGTCTTCCTCTTCGTCTCCGTCTTTGTCTCCGCCTTTGTCTCCGTCTTTGTCTCCGTCGTCGTCTTCCTCTTCGTCTCCGCCTTTGTCTCCGTCTTTGTCACCGTGTTTGTCTCCGTCTTTGTCTCCGTCTTTGTATACGTCTTTGTCTACGTCTTTGTCACCGTCCGTGTCTCTGTCTTTGTCTCCGTCCTCGTCTTCCTCTTTGTCTCCGTCTTTGTCTCCGTCTTTGTCTCCGTCCTCGTCTTCCTCTTCGTCTCCGCCTTTGTCTCCGTCTTTGTCACCGTCTTTGTCTCAAGCGCCTCTGTCTCTGTCTGTGTCTATGTCTCTGTCTCTGCCTCTGTATCGGGCTCTGTCCCTATCCCTGTCTCTGTCTCTGTCTCTGTCCCTGTCTCTGTCTCTGTCCCCGTCTCTTTCTCCGTCTCCGTCTCTGTCTCTGTCTCTGTCTCTGTCTCTGTCTCTGTCTCCATCTCTGTCTCTGTCTCTGTCTCTGTCTCTGTCTCTGTCTCCATCTCTGTCGCTGTCTCTGCCGCTGTCTCTGTCTCTGTCTCTACCTCTGTCTCTGTCCCTGTCTCCGTCTCCGTCTCCGTCTCCGTCCTTGTCTCTGTCTCTGTCTCTGGCTCTATCTCTGTCTCTGTCTCTGTCTCTGTCCCTGTCTCGGTCTCCGTCTCCGTCTTTGTCTCTGTCTCTGTCTCTGTCTCTGTCTCTGTCTCTGGCTCCGTCTCTGTCTCTGTCTCTGGCTCCATCTCTGTCTCTGTCTCTGTCTCTGTCTCTGTCCCTGTCTCTGTCTCCGTCTCCGTCTTTGTCTCTGTCTCTGGCTCCATCTCTGTCTCTGTCTCAGTCATAGTGTCTGTCTCTGTCTCAGTCTCTGTCTCTGTCTCTGTCTCTGTCCCAGTCTCCGTCTCTGTCCCCGTCTCTATCTCTGTCCCTATCTCTGTCTCTGCCTCTGTCTCTGTCTCTGTCTCTGTGTCTGTCTCTGTCTCTGTCTCCGCCTCTGCCTCTGTCTCTGTCTCCGTCTTTGTCTCCGTCTTTGTCTTCGTCGTCGTCTTCCTCTTCGTCTCCATCTTTGTCTCCGCCTTTGTCTCCGTCTTTGTCTACGTCTTTGTCTACGTCTTTGTCACCGGTTTTGTCTCCGTCCATGTCTCCTGCCCCTTTGTCTCGGTCTTTGTCTCATGCACCTGTGTCTCTGTCTCTGTCTCTGTCTCTGTCTGTGTCTCTGTCTTTGTCTCTGTATTACACTCTGTCTCCGTCTTTGTCTTCGTCTTTGTCTCTGTCTTTGTGCATGTCTTTGTCTCCGTATTTGTATCCGTCTGTGTATCCATATTTGTCTCCGTCTTTGTCTCCGTCTTTGCCTCCGTCTTTGTCTACGTCTTTGCCTCCGTCTTTGTCTCCGTCCATGTCTTCTGCCCCTCTGTCTCGGTCTTTGTCTCATGCGCCTCTGTCTCTGTGGCTGCCTCTGTCTGTCTCTGTCTCTGTCTCTGTCTCTGTCTCTGTCTCTGTCTCTGTCTCTGTCTCCGTCTCTGTCTCTGTCTCTGTCTCTGTCTCTGTCTCTGTCTTTGTATCCGTCTTTGTCTCCGTCTTTGTCTCCGTCGTTGCCTACCTCTTTGTCTCCGCCTTTGTCTCCGTTTATGTCTCCGGCCCCTATGTCTCGGGCTTTGTCTCATGCACCTCTGTCTCTGTCTCTGTCTCTGTCTGTGTCTGTGCCTCTGTCTCTGTCTCTGTCTGTGGCTGTGTCTCTGTCTCTGTCTCTGTCTCCGCCTTTGTCTCTGCCTTTCTTCTCCGTATTTGTCTCTGTCTGTGTCTCCATCTTTGTCTCCGTCTTTGCCTCCGTCTTGGTCTCGGTCTTTGTCTCCGTCTTTTTCTCCGTCTTTGTCTTCCTACTTGTCTCTGTTTTTGTCTCCGTCTTTGTCTCTATCTCTGTCTCTGTCTCTGTCTCTGTCTCTGTCTCTGTCTCTGTCTCTGTCTCTATCTCTGTCTCTGTTTCAGTCCCTGTCTCTGTCTCTGTCCCTGTCTCTGTCTCTGTCTCTGTCTCTTTCCCCGTCTCTGTCTCCGTCTCCGTCTCTGTCTCTGTCTCAGTCTCAGTCTCTGTCTCTGTCTCAGTCTCTGTCTCTGTCTCTGTCTCTGTCTCTGTCTCCATCTCAGTCTCTGTCTCTGTCTCTGGCTCCATCTCTGTCTCTGTCTCAGTCTCAGTCTCTGTCTCTGCCTCAGTCTCTGTCTCTGTCTCTGTCTCTGTCTCCATCTCTGTCTCTGTCTCTGTCTCTGTCTCTGCCTCTGTCTCTGTCCATGTCTCTGTCCATGTCTCTGCTCCGTCTCCGTCTCTGTCTCTGTCTCTGTCTCTGTCTCCATCTCTGCCTCTGTCTCAGTCTCTGTCTCTGTCTCTGTCCCTGTCCCTGTCTCTGTCTCTGTCTCTGTCTCTGTCTCTGTCTCTGTCTCTGTCTCTGTCTCTGTCTCTGTCTCTGTCTCCGTCTTTGTCTCTGTCTTTGTCTCCATCTTTGTCTCCGTCTTTGTCTCCGTCTTTGTCTACGTCCTTGGCTACGTCTTTGTCATCGTCTTTGTCTCCGTCCATGTCTCCTGCCCCTTTGTCTCGGTCTTTGTCTCATGCACCTGTGTCTCTGTCTCTGTCTCTGTCTCTATATTACACTCTGTCTCCGTCTTTGTCTTCGTCTTTGTCTCCGTCTTTGTGCCTGTCTTTGTCTCCGTATTTGTATCCGTCTGTGTAACCATTTTTGTCTCCGTCTTTGTCTCCGTCTTTGCCTCCGTCTTTGTCTTCGTCTTAGTCTCCGTCTTTGTCTCTGTCTTTGTCTCCGTCTTTGTGCCTGTCTTTGTCTCCATATTTGTCACCGCCTTTGTCTCTGTATTTGTCTCCGTCTGTGTCTCCATATTTGTCTCCGTCTTTGTCTCCGTCTTTGCCTCCGTCTTTGTCTACGTCTCTGTCTCTGTCTCTGTCTCTGTCTCTGTCTCTGTCTCTGTCTCTGTCTCTGTCTCTGTCTCTGTCTCTGTCTCTGTCTCTGTCTCTGTCTCTGTCTCTGTCTCTGTCCATGTCTCTGCTCCGTCTCCGTCTCTGTCTCTGTCTCCGTCTCTGGCTCCATCTCTGTCTCCGTCTCAGTCTCTGTCTCTGTCTCTGTCTCTGTCCCTGCCTCTCTGTCTCTGTCCCCGTCTCTGTCTCCGTCTCCGTCTCTGTATCTGCCTCCGTCCATGTCTCCTGCCCCTCAGGCTCGGTCTTTGTCTCATGCGCCTCTTTCTCTGTCTGTGTCTATGTCTCTGTCTCTGCCTCTGTATCGGGCTCTGTCCCTGTCTCTGTCTCTGTCCCCGTCTCTGTCCCTGTCTCTGTCTCTGTCCCCGTCTCTGTCTCCGTCTCCGTCTCTGTCTCTGTCTCTGTCTCTGTCTCTGTCTCCATCTCTGTCTCTGTCTCTGTCTCTGTCTCTGTCTCTGTCTCTGTCTCTGTCTCTGTCTCCATCTGTGTCTCTGTCTCTGTGGCTGTCTCTGTCTCTGGCTCCATCTCTGTCTCTGTCTCAGTCTCAGTCTCTGTCTCTGCCTCAGTCTCTGTCTCTGTCTCTGTCTCTGTCTCCATCTCTGTCTCTGTCTCTGTCTCTGTCTCTGTCTCTGTCTCCGTCTTTGTTTCTGTCTTTGTCTCCATCTTTGTCTCCGTCTTTGTCTCCGTCTTTGTCTACGTCTTTGGCTACGTCTTTGTCATCGTCTTTGTCTCCGTCCATGTCTCCTGCCCCTTTGTCTCGGTCTTTGTCTCATGCACCTGTGTCTCTGTCTCTGTCTCTGTCTGTGTCTCTGTCTCCGTCTCTATATTACACTCTGTCTCCGTCTTTGTCTTCGTCTGTGTAACCATCTTTGTCTCCGTCTTTGTCTCCGTCTTTGCCTCCGTCTTTGTCTTCGTCTTAGTCTCCGTCTTTGTCTCTGTCTTTGTCTCCGTCTTTGTGCCTGTCTTTGTCTCCATATTTGTCACCGCCTTTGTCTCTGTATTTGTCTCCGTCTGTGTCTCCATATTTGTCTCCGTCTTTGTCTCCGTCTTTGCCTCCGTCTTTGTCTACGTCTCTGTCTCTGTCTCTGTCTCTGTCTCTGTCTCTGCCTCTGTCTCTGTCTCTGTCTCTGTCTCTGTCTCTGTCTCTGTCTCTGCCTCTGTTTCTGTCTCTGTCTCTGTCTCTGGCTCCATCTCTGTCTCTGCCTCTGTCTCTGTCTCTGTCTCTGCCTCTGTCTCTGTCTCTGTCTCCGTCTCTGTCTCTGTCCCTATTTCTGTCTCTGTCTCTGTTCCCGTCTCTGTCTCCGCCTCTGCCTCTGTCTCTGTCTCCGTCTTTGTCTCCGTCTTTGTCTTCGTCGTCGTCTTCCTCTTCGTCTCCGTCTTTGTCTCCGCCTTTGTCTCCGTCTTTGTCTCCGTCGTCGTCTTCCTCTTCGTCTCCGCCTTTGTCTCCGTCTTTGTCACCGTGTTTGTCTCCGTCTTTGTCTCCGTCTTTGTAT
Organism: Megachile willughbiella; assembly: GCA_945859595.2. Lineage (NCBI taxonomy): Eukaryota > Metazoa > Arthropoda > Insecta > Hymenoptera > Megachilidae > Megachile > Megachile willughbiella. The sequence goes on from CAMAOD020000243.1 coordinate 87,033, forward strand.
ACGTCTTTGTCTACGTCTTTGTCACCGTCCGTGTCTCTGTCTTTGTCTCCGTCCTCGTCTTCCTCTTTGTCTCCGTCTCTGTCTGCGTCTTTGTCTCCGTCCTCGTCTTCCTCTTCGTCTCCGCCTTTGTCTCCGTCTTTGTCACCGTCTTTGTCTCAAGCGCCTCAGTCTCTGTCTGTGTCTATGTCTCTGTGTCTGCCTCTGTATCGGGCTCTGTCCCTATCCCTGTCTCTGTCTCTGTCTCTGTCCCTGTCTCTGTCTCTGTCCCCGTCTCTTTCTCCGTCTCCGTCTCTGTCTCTGTCTCTGTCTCTGTCTCTGTCTCCATCTCTGTCTCTGTCTCTGTCTCTGTCTCTGTCTCTGTCTCTGTCTCTGTCTCCATCTCTGTCGCTGTCTCTGCCGCTGTCTCTGTCTCTGTCTCTACCTCTGTCTCTGTCCCTGTCTCTGTCTCCATCTCCGTCTCCGTCCTTGTCTCTGTCTCTGTCTCTGGCTCTATCTCTGTCTCTGTCTCTGTCTCTGTCCCTGTCTCTGTCTCCGTCTCCGTCTTTGTCTCTGTCTCTGTCTCTGTCTCTGTCTCTGGCTCCGTCTCTGTCTCTGTCTCTGGCTCCATCTCTGTCTCTGTCTCTGTCTCTGTCTCTGTCCCTGTCTCTGTCTCCGTCTCCGTCTTTGTCTCTGTCTCTGTCTCTGTCTCTGGCTCCATCTCTGTCTCTGTCTCAGTCATAGTCTCTGTCTCTGTCTCAGTCTCTGTCTCTGTCTCTGTCTCTGTCTCCATCTCTGTCTCTGTCTCTGTCTCTGTCTCTGTCTCTGTCTCTGTCTCTGTCTCTGTCTCTGTCTCTGTCTCTGTCTCTGTCTCTGTCTCTGTCTCTGTCTCTGTCTCTGTCTCTGTCTCTGTCTCTGTCTCTGTCTCTGTCTCTGTCTCTGTCTCTGCCTCTGTCTCTGTCCATGTCTCTGTCCATGTCTCTGCTCCGTCTCCGTCTCTGTCTCTGTCTCTGTCTCTGGCTCCATCTCTGTCTCTGTCTCAGTCTCTGTCTCTGTCTCTGTCTCTGTCTCTGTCCCTGTCTCCGTCTCTGTCCCCGTCTCTGTCTCTGTCCCTATCTCTGTCTCTGCCTCTGTCTCTGTCTCTGTCTCTGTCTCTGTCTCTGTCTCTGTCTCCGCCTCTGCCTCTGTCTCTGTCTCCGTCTTTGTCTCCGTCTCTGTCTCTGTCTCTGTCTCTGTCTCTGTCTCTGTCTCTGTCCCTGTCTCTGTCTCCGTCTCCGTCTTTGTCTCTGTCTCTGTCTCTGTCTCTGGCTCCATCTCTGTCTCTGTCTCAGTCTCAGTCTCTGTCTCTGCCTCAGTCTCTGTCTCTGTCTCTGTCTCTGTCTCCATCTCTGTCTCTGTCTCTGTCTCTGCCTCTGTCTCTGTCCATGTCTCTGTCCATGTCTCTGCTCCGTCTCCGTCTCTGTCTCTGTCTCTGTCTCTGGCTCCATCTCGGCCTCTGTCTCAGTCTCTGTCTCTGTCTCTGTCTCTGTCCCTGTCCCTGTCTCTGTCTCTGTCTCAGTCTCTGTCTCTGTCTCTGTCTCTGTCTCTGTCTCTGTCTCTGTCTCCGTCTTTGTCTCTGTCTTTGTCTCCATCTTTGTCTCCGTCTTTGTCTCCGTCTTTGTCTACGTCTTTGGCTACGTCTTTGTCATCGTCTTTGTCTCCGTCCATGTCTCCTGCCCCTTTGTCTCGGTCTTTGTCTCATGCACCTGTGTCTCTGTCTCTGTCTCTGTCTCTATATTACACTCTGTCTCCGTCTTTGTCTTCGTCTTTGTCTCCGTCTTTGTGCCTGTCTTTGTCTCCGTATTTGTATCCGTCTGTGTAACCATTTTTGTCTCCGTCTGAGTCTCCGTCTTTGCCTCCGTCTTTGTCTTCGTCTTAGTCTCCGTCTTTGTCTCTGTCTTTGTCTCCGTCTTTGTGCCTGTCTTTGTCTCCATATTTGTCACAGCCTTTGTCTCTGTATTTGTCTCCGTCTGTGTCTCCATATTTGTCTCCGTCTTTGTCTCCGTCTTTGCCTCCGTCTTTGTCTACGTCTCTGTCTCTGTCTCTGTCTCTGTCTCTGTCTCTGTCTCAGTCTCAGTCTCTGTCTCTGCCTCAGTCTCTGTCTCTGTCTCTGTCTCTGTCTCCATCTCTGTCTCTGTCTCTGTCTCTGTCTCTGCCTCTGTCTCTGTCCATGTCTCTGCTCCGTCTCCGTCTCTGTCTCTGTCTCTGTCTCTGGCTCCATCTCTGCCTCTGTCTCAGTCTCTGTCTCTGTCTCTGTCCCTGTCCCTGTCTCTGTCTCTGTCTCTGTCTCTGTCTCTGTCTCTGTCTCTGTCTCTGTCTCTGTCTCTGTCTCTGTCTCTGTCTCTGTCTCTGTCTCCGTCTTTGTCTCTGTCTTTGTCTCCATCTTTGTCTCCGTCTTTGTCTCCGTCTTTGTCTACGTCTTTGGCTACGTCTTTGTCATCGTCTTTGTCTCCGTCCATGTCTCCTGCCCCTTTGTCTCGGTCTTTGTCTCATGCACCTGTGTCTCTGTCTCTGTCTCTGTCTCTATATTACACTCTGTCTCCGTCTTTGTCTTCGTCTTTGTCTCCGTCTTTGTGCCTGCCTTTGTCTCCGTATTTTTATCCGTCTGTGTAACCATCTTTGTCTCCGTCTTTGTCTCCGTCTTTGCCTCCGTCTTTGTCTTCGTCTTAGTCTCCGTCTTTGTCTCTGTCTTTGTCTCCGTCTTTGTGCCTTTCTTTGTGTCCATATTTGTCACCGCCTTTGTCTCTGTATTTGTCTCCGTCTGTGTCTCCATATTTGTCTCCGTCTTTGTCTCCGTCTTTGCCTCCGTCTTTGTCTACGTCTCTGTCTCTGCCTCTGTCTCTGTCTCTGTCTCTGTCTCTGTCTCTGTCTCAGTCTCTGTCTCTGTCTCTGTCTCTGTCTCCATCTCTGTCTCTGTCTCTGTCTCTGTCTCTGCCTCTGTCTCTATCCATGTCTCTGTCCATGTCTCTGCTCCGTCTCCGTCTCTGTCTCTGTCTCTGTCTCTGTCTCTGTCTCTGTCTCTGTCTCTGTCTCTGTCTCTGTCTCTGTCTCTGTCTCTGCCTCTGTCTCTGTCCATGTCTCTGTCCATGTCTCTGCTCCGTCTCCGTCTCTGTCTCTGTCTCTGTCTCTGGCTCCATCTCTGTCTCTGTCTCAGTCTCTGTCTCTGTCTCTGTCTCTGTCTCTGTCCCTGTCTCCGTCTCTGTCCCCGTCTCTGTCTCTGTCCCTATCTCTGTCTCTGCCTCTGTCTCTGTCTCTGTCTCTGTCTCTGTCTCTGTCTCTGTCTCTGTCTCCGCCTCTGCCTCTGTCTCTGTCTCCGTCTTTGTCTCCGTCTCTGTCTCTGTCTCTGTCTCTGTCTCTGTCTCTGTCTCTGTCTCTGTCTCTGTCCCTGTCTCTGTCTCCGTCTCCGTCTTTGTCTCTGTCTCTGTCTCTGTCTCTGGCTCCATCTCTGTCTCTGTCTCAGTCTCAGTCTCTGTCTCTGCCTCAGTCTCTGTCTCTGTCTCTGTCTCTGTCTCCATCTCTGTCTCTGTCTCTGTCTCTGTCTCTGCCTCTGTCTCTGTCCATGTCTCTGTCCATGTCTCTGCTCCGTCTCCGTCTCTGTCTCTGTCTCTGTCTCTGGCTCCATCTCGGCCTCTGTCTCAGTCTCTGTCTCTGTCTCTGTCTCTGTCCCTGTCCCTGTCTCTGTCTCTGTCTCAGTCTCTGTCTCTGTCACTGTCTCTGTCTCTGTCTCTGTCTCCGTCTTTGTCTCTGTCTTTGTCTCCATCTTTGTCTCCGTCTTTGTCTCCGTCTTTGTCTACGTCTTTGGCTACGTCTTTGTCATCGTCTTTGTCTCCGTCCATGTCTCCTGCCCCTTTGTCTCGGTCTTTGTCTCATGCACCTGTGTCTCTGTCTCTGTCTCTGTCTCTATATTACACTCTGTCTCCGTCTTTGTCTTCGTCTTTGTCTCCGTCTTTGTGCCTGTCTTTGTCTCCGTATTTGTATCCGTCTGTGTAACCATTTTTGTCTCCGTCTTTGTCTCCGTCTTTGCCTCCGTCTTTGTCTTCGTCTTAGTCTCCGTCTTTGTCTCTGTCTTTGTCTCCGTCTTTGTGCCTGTCTTTGTCTCCATATTTGTCACAGCCTTTGTCTCTGTATTTGTCTCCGTCTGTGTCTCCATATTTGTCTCCGTCTTTGTCTCCGTCTTTGCCTCCGTCTTTGTCTACGTCTCTGTCTCTGTCTCTGTCTCTGTCTCTGTCTCTGTCTCAGTCTCAGTCTCTGTCTCTGCCTCAGTCTCTGTCTCTGTCTCTGTCTCTGTCTCCATCTCTGTCTCTGTCTCTGTCTCTGTCTCTGCCTCTGTCTCTGTCCATGTCTCTGCTCCGTCTCCGTCTCTGTCTCTGTCTCTGTCTCTGGCTCCATCTCTGCCTCTGTCTCAGTCTCTGTCTCTGTCTCTGTCCCTGTCCCTGTCTCTGTCTCTGTCTCTGTCTCTGTCTCTGTCTCTGTCTCTGTCTCTGTCTCTGTCTCTGTCTCTGTCTCTGTCTCCGTCTTTGTCTCTGTCTTTGTCTCCATCTTTGTCTCCGTCTTTGTCTCCGTCTTTGTCTACGTCTTTGGCTACGTCTTTGTCATCGTCTTTGTCTCCGTCCATGTCTCCTGCCCCTTTGTCTCGGTCTTTGTCTCATGCACCTGTGTCTCTGTCTCTGTCTCTGTCTCTATATTACACTCTGTCTCCGTCTTTGTCTTCGTCTTTGTCTCCGTCTTTGTGCCTGCCTTTGTCTCCGTATTTTTATCCGTCTGTGTAACCATCTTTGTCTCCGTCTTTGTCTCCGTCTTTGCCTCCGTCTTTGTCTTCGTCTTAGTCTCCGTCTTTGTCTCTGTCTTTGTCTCCGTCTTTGTGCCTTTCTTTGTGTCCATATTTGTCACCGCCTTTGTCTCTGTATTTGTCTCCGTCTGTGTCTCCATATTTGTCTCCGTCTTTGTCTCCGTCTTTGCCTCCGTCTTTGTCTACGTCTCTGTCTCTGCCTCTGTCTCTGTCTCTGTCTCTGTCTCTGTCTCTGTCTCTGTCTCAGTCTCTGTCTCTGTCTCTGTCTCTGTCTCCATCTCTGTCTCTGTCTCTGTCTCTGTCTCTGCCTCTGTCTCTATCCATGTCTCTGTCCATGTCTCTGCTCCGTCTCCGTCTCTGTCTCTGTCTCTGTCTCTGTTTCTGTCTCTGTCTCTGTCTCCGTCTCTGTCTCTGTCTCTGTCTCTGGCTCCATCTCTGTCTCTGTCTCAGTCTCTGTCTCTGTCTCTGTCTCTGTCCCTGTCTCTGTCTCTGTCCCCGTCTCTGTCTCCATCTCTGTCCCCGTCTCTGTCTCCGTCTCCGTCTCTGTCTCTGTCTCTGTCTCTGTCTCTGTCTCTGTCTCTGTCTCTGCCTCTGTCTCTGTCTCTGTCTCCGTCTCTGTCTCTGTCCCTATCTCTGTCTCTGTCTCTGTTCCCGTCTCTGTCTCCGCCTCTGCCTCTGTCTCTGTCTCCGTCTTTGTCTCCGTCTTTGTCTTCGTCGCCGTCTTCCTCTTCGTCTCCGTCTTTGTCTCCGCCTTTGTCTCCGTCTTTGTCTCCGTCCTCGTCTTCCTCTTCGTCTCCGCCTTTGTCTCCGTCTTTGTCACCGTCTTTGTCTCATGCGCCTCTGTCTCTGTCTGTGTCTATGTCTCTGTCTCTGCCTCTGTATCGGGCTCTGTCCCTATCCCTGTCTCTGTCTCTGTCTCTGTCCCTGTCTCTGTCTCTGTCCCCGTCTCTTTCTCCGTCTCCGTCTCTGTCTCTGTCTCTGCCTCTGTCTCCATCTCTGTCTCTGTCTCTGTCTCTGTCTCTGTCTCTGTCTCTGTCTCCATCTCTGTCGCTGTCTCTGCCGCTGTCTCTGTCTCTGTCTCTACCTCTGTCTCTGTCCCTGTCTCTGTCTCCGTCTCCGTCTCCGTCCTTGTCTCTGTCTCTGTCTCTGGCTCTATCTCTGTCTCTGTCTCTGTCTCTGTCCCTGTCTCTGTCTCCGTCTCCGTCTTTGTCTCTGTATCTGTCACTGTCTCTGGCTCCATCTCTGTCTCTGTCTCAGTCTCAGTCTCTGTCTCTGTCTCTGTCTCTGTCTCTGTCTCTGTCTCTGTCTCCATCTCTGTCTCTGTCTCTGTCTTTGTCTCTGTCTCTGCCTCTGTATCGGGCTCTGTCCCTATCCCTGTCTCTGTCTCTGTCTCTGTCCCTGTCTCTGTCTCTGTCCCCGTCTCTTTCACCGTCTCCGTCTCTGTCCCCGTCTCTGTCTCCGTCTCCGTCTCCGTCTCTGTCTCTGTCTCTGTCTCTGTCTCTGTCTCCATCTCTGTCTCTGTCTCTGTCTCTGTCTCTGTCTCTGTCTCTGTCTCCATCTCTGTATCTGTCTCCGTCCATGTCTCCTGCCCCTCAGTCTCGGTCTTTGCCTCATGCGCCTCTGTCTCTGTCTGTGTCTATGTCTCTGACTCTGCCTCTGTATCGGGCTCTGTCCCGGTCCCTGCCTCTGTCTCTGTCTCTGTCCCTGTCTCTGTCTCTGTCCCCGTCTCCGTCTCCGTCTCCGTCTCCGTCTCCGTCTCTGTCTCTGTCTCTGTCTCCATCTCTGTCTCTGTCTCTGTCTCTGTCTCTGTCTCTGTCTCTGTCTCTGTCTCTGTCTCTGTCTGTCTCCATCTCTGTCTCTGTCTCTGTGACTGTCTCCGTCTTTGTCTCTGTCTCTGTCTCTGTCCCTGTCTCTGTCTCCGTCTCCGTCTTTGTCTCTGTCTCTGTCTCTGGCTCTATCTCTGTCTCTGTCTCAGTCTCAGTCTCTGTCTCTGTCTCAGTCTCTGTCTCTGTCTCTGTCTCTGTCTCTGTCTCTGTCTCTGCCTCTGTCTCTGTCTCCATCTCTGTCTCTGTCTCTGTCTCTGTCTCTGTCTCTGTCTCTGTCTCTGTCTCTGTCTCTGTCTCTGTCTCTGTCTCTGTCTCTGTCTCTGTCTCTGTCTCTGCCTCTGTCTCTGTCCATGTCTCTGTCCACGTCTCTGCTCCGTCTCCGTCTCTGTCTCTGTCTCGGTCTCTGGCTCCATCTCTGTCTCTGTCTCAGTCTCTGTCTCTGTCTCCGTCTCCGTCTCTGTCTCTGTCTCTGTCTCTGTCTCTGTCTCTGTCCCTGTCTCTGTCTCTGTCTCTGTCTCTGTCTCTGTCTCTGTCTCTGTCTCCATCTCTGTCTCTGTCTCAGTCTCTGTCTCTGTATCTGTCCCTGTCCCTGTCTCTGTCTCTGTCTCTGTCTCTGTCTCTGTCTCTGTCTCTGTCTCTGTCTCTGTCTCTGTCTCTGTCTCTGTCTTTGTCTCTGTCTCTGTCTCTGTCTCTGTCTCTGTCTCTGTCTCTGTCTTTGTATCCGTCTTTGTCTCCGTCTTTGTCTCCGTCGTTGTCTTCCTCTTTGTCTCCGCCTTTGTCTCCGCTTATGTCTCCTGCCCCTATGTCTCGGGCTTTGTCTCATGCACCTCTGTCTCTGTCTCTGTCTCTGTCTGTGTCTCTGCCTCTGTCTCTGTCTCTGTCTCTGTCTCTGTCTATGTCTCTGCCTCTGTCTCTGTCCTCGTCTCTGTCTCCGTCTCCGTCTCGGTCTCTGTCTCTGTCTCTGTCTCTGTCTCTGTCTCCATCTCTGTCTCTGTCTCTGTCTCTGTCTCTGTCTCTGTCTCTGTCTCCATCTCTGTCTCTGTCTCTGTCGCTGTCTCTGTCTCTGTCTCTGCCTCTGTCTCTGTCCCTGTCTCTGTCTCCGTCTCCGTCTTTGTCTCTGTCTCTGTCCCTGGCTCCATCCCTGTCTCTGTCTCAGCCTCAGTCTCTGTATCTGTCTCTGTCTCTGTCTCTGTCTCTGTCTCTGTCTCTGTCTCTGTCTCTGTCTCTGTCTCTGTCTCTGTCTCTGTCTCTGTCTCTGTCTCTGTCTCTGTCTCTGTCTCTGTCTCTGTCTCTGTCTCTGTCTCTGTCTCTGTCTCTGTCTCTGTCTCTGTCTCTGTCTCTGTCTCTGTCTCTGTCTCTGTCTCTGTCCCTGTCTCTGTCCCCGTCTCTGTCTCCGTCTCCGTCTGTGTCTCTGTCTCTGTCTCTGTCTCTGTCTCCATCTCTGTCTCTGTCTCTGTCTCTGTCTCTGTCTCTGTCTCTGTCTCCATCTCTGTCTCTGTCTCTGTCGCTGTCTCTGTCTCTGTCTCTGCCTCTGTCTCTGTCCCTGTCTCTGTCTCCGTCTCCGTCTTTGTCTCTGTCTCTGTCTCTGTCTCTGTCTCTGTCTCCATCTCTGTCTCTGTCTCTGTCTCTGTCTCTGTCTCTGTGGCTGTCTCCATCTCTGCCTCTGTCTCTGTCTCTGTCTCTGTCTCTGTCTCTGTCTCTGTCTCTGTCTCTGTCTCTGTCTCTGTCTCTGTCTCTGTCTCTGTCTCTGTCCCCGTCTCCGTCTCCGTCTCCGTCTCTGTCTCCGTCTCTGTCTCTGTCTCTGTCTCCATCTCTGTCTCTGTCTCTGTCTCTGTCTCTGTCTCTGTCTCTGTCTCTGTCTCTGTCTCTGTCTATGTCTCTGTCTCTGTCTCTGTCCTCGTCTCTGTCTCCGTCTCCGTCTCTGTCTCTGTCTCTGTCTCTGTCTCTGTCTCTGTCTCTGTCTCTGTCTCTGTCTCTGTCTCTGTCTCTGTCTCTGTCCCCGTCTCTGTCTCCGTCTCCGTCTCTGTCTCTGTCTCTGTCTCTGTCTCTGTCTCTGTCTCCATCTCTGTCTCTGTCTCTGTTTCTGTCTCTGTCTCTGTCTCCATCTCTGTCTCTGTCTCTGTCGCTGTCTCTGTCTCTGTCTCTGCCTCTGTCTCTGTCCCTGCCTCTGTCTCCGTCTCCGTCTCTGTCTCTGTCTCTGTCTCTGTCTCTGTCTCTGTGCCTGTCTCTGTCTCTGTCTCTGCCTCTGTCTCTGTCCACGTCCCTGTCTCTGTCTCTGTCTGTCTCCATCTCTGTCTCTGTCTCTGTGGCTGTCTCCGTCTTTGTCTACGCCTCTGTCTCTGTCTCTGTCTCTGTCTCTGTCTCTGTCTCTGTCTCTGTCTCTGTCTCTGTCTCTGTCTCTGTCTCTGTCTCTGTCTCTGTCTCTGTCTCTGTCTCTGTCTCTGTCTCTGTCTCTGTCTCTGTCCCCGTCTCCGTCTCCGTCTCCGTCTCTGTCTCCGTCTCTGTCTCTGTCTCTGTCTCCATCTCTGTCTCTGTCTCTGTCTCTGGCTCCGTCTCTGTCTCTGTCTCTGGCTCCATCTCTGTCTCTGTCTCTGTCTCTGTCTCTGTCCCTGTCTCTGTCTCCGTCTCCATCTTTGTCTCTGTCTCTGTCTCTGTCTCTGGCTCCATCTCTGTCTCTGTCTCAGTCATAGTCTCTGTCTCTGTCTCAGTCTCTGTCTCTGTCTCTGTCTCTGTCTCCATCTCTGTCTCTGTCTCTGTCTCTGTCTCTGTCTCTGTCTCTGTCTCTGTCTCTGTCTCTGTCTCTGTCTCTGTCTCTGTCTCTGTCTCCGTCTTTGTCTCTGTCTTTGTCTCCATCTTTGTCTCCGTCTTTGTCTCCGTCTTTGTCTACGTCTTTGGCTACGTCTTTGTCATCGTCTTTGTCTCCGTCCATGTCTCCTGCCCCTTTGTCTCGGTCTTTGTCTCATGCACCTGTGTCTCTGTCTCTGTCTCTGTCTCTATATTACACTCTGTCTCCGTCTTAGTCTCCGTCTTTGTCTCTGTCTTTGTCTCCGTCTTTGTGCCTGTCTTTGTCTCCATATTTGTCACAGCCTTTGTCTCTGTATTTGTCTCCGTCTGTGTCTCCATATTTGTCTCCGTCTTTGTCTCCGTCTTTGCCTCCGTCTTTGTCTACGTCTCTGTCTCTGTCTCTGTCTCTGTCTCTGTCTCTGTCTCAGTCTCAGTCTCTGTCTCTGCCTCAGTCTCTGTCTCTGTCTCTGTCTCTGTCTCTGTCTCTGTCTCTGTCTCTGTCTCTGTCTCCGCCTCTGCCTCTGTCTCTGTCTCCGTCTTTGTCTCCGTCTCTGTCTCTGTCTCTGTCTCTGTCTCTGTCTCTGTCTCTGTCTCTGTCTCTGTCCCTGTCTCTGTCTCCGTCTCCGTCTTTGTCTCTGTCTCTGTCTCTGTCTCTGGCTCCATCTCTGTCTCTGTCTCAGTCTCAGTCTCTGTCTCTGCCTCAGTCTCTGTCTCTGTCTCTGTCTCTGTCTCCATCTCTGTCTCTGTCTCTGTCTCTGCCTCTGTCTCTGTCCATGTCTCTGTCCATGTCTCTGCTCCGTCTCCGTCTCTGTCTCTGTCTCTGTCTCTGGCTCCATCTCGGCCTCTGTCTCAGTCTCTGTCTCTGTCTCTGTCTCTGTCCCTGTCCCTGTCTCTGTCTCTGTCTCAGTCTCTGTCTCTGTCTCTGTCTCTGTCTCTGTCTCTGTCTCTGTCTCCGTCTTTGTCTCTGTCTTTGTCTCCATCTTTGTCTCCGTCTTTGTCTCCGTCTTTGTCTACGTCTTTGGCTACGTCTTTGTCATCGTCTTTGTCTCCGTCCATGTCTCCTGCCCCTTTGTCTCGGTCTTTGTCTCATGCACCTGTGTCTCTGTCTCTGTCTCTATATTACACTCTGTCTCCGTCTTTGTCTTCGTCTTTGTCTCCGTCTTTGTGCCTGTCTTTGTCTCCGTATTTGTATCCGTCTGTGTAACCATTTTTGTCTCCGTCTTTGTCTCCGTCTTTGCCTCCGTCTTTGTCTTCGTCTTAGTCTCCGTCTTTGTCTCTGTCTTTGTCTCCGTCTTTGTGCCTGTCTTTGTCTCCATATTTGTCACAGCCTTTGTCTCTGTATTTGTCTCCGTCTGTGTCTCCATATTTGTCTCCGTCTTTGTCTCCGTCTTTGCCTCCGTCTTTGTCTACGTCTCTGTCTCTGTCTCTGTCTCTGTCTCTGTCTCTGTCTCAGTCTCAGTCCCTGTCTCTGCCTCAGTCTCTGTCTCTGTCTCTGTCTCTGTCTCCATCTCTGTCTCTGTCTCTGTCTCTGTCTCTGCCTCTGTCTCTGTCCATGTCTCTGCTCCGTCTCCGTCTCTGTCTCTGTCTCTGTCTCTGGCTCCATCTCTGCCTCTGTCTCAGTCTCTGTCTCTGTCTCTGTCCCTGTCCCTGTCTCTGTCTCTGTCTCTGTCTCTGTCTCTGTCTCTGTCTCTGTCTCTGTCTCTGTCTCTGTCTCTGTCTCTGTCTCTGTCTCTGTCTCTGTCTCTGTCTCCGTCTTTGTCTCTGTCTTTGTCTCCATCTTTGTCTCCGTCTTTGTCTCCGTCTTTGTCTACGTCTTTGGCTACGTCTTTGTCATCGTCTTTGTCTCCGTCCATGTCTCCTGCCCCTTTGTCTCGGTCTTTGTCTCATGCACCTGTGTCTCTGTCTCTGTCTCTGTCTCTATATTACACTCTGTCTCCGTCTTTGTCTTCGTCTTTGTCTCCGTCTTTGTGCCTGCCTTTGTCTCCGTATTTTTATCCGTCTGTGTAACCATCTTTGTCTCCGTCTTTGTCTCCGTCTTTGCCTCCGTCTTTGTCTTCGTCTTAGTCTCCGTCTTTGTCTCTGTCTTTGTCTCCGTCTTTGTGCCTTTCTTTGTGTCCATATTTGTCACCGCCTTTGTCTCTGTATTTGTCTCCGTCTGTGTCTCCATATTTGTCTCCGTCTTTGTCTCCGTCTTTGCCTCCGTCTTTGTCTACGTCTCTGTCTCTGCCTCTGTCTCTGTCTCTGTCTCTGTCTCTGTCTCTGTCTCAGTCTCTGTCTCTGTCTCTGTCTCTGTCTCCATCTCTGTCTCTGTCTCTGTCTCTGTCTCTGCCTCTGTCTCTATCCATGTCTCTGTCCATGTCTCTGCTCCGTCTCCGTCTCTGTCTCTGTCTCTGTCTCTGTCTCTGTCTCTGTCTCTGTCTCTGTCTCTGTCTCTGTCTCTGTCTCTGTCTCTGCCTCTGTCTCTGTCCATGTCTCTGTCCATGTCTCTGCTCCGTCTCCGTCTCTGTCTCTGTCTCTGTCTCTGGCTCCATCTCTGTCTCTGTCTCAGTCTCTGTCTCTGTCTCTGTCTCTGTCTCTGTCCCTGTCTCCGTCTCTGTCCCCGTCTCTGTCTCTGTCCCTATCTCTGTCTCTGCCTCTGTCTCTGTCTCTGTCTCTGTCTCTGTCTCTGTCTCTGTCTCTGTCTCCGCCTCTGCCTCTGTCTCTGTCTCCGTCTTTGTCTCCGTCTCTGTCTCTGTCTCTGTCTCTGTCTCTGTCTCTGTCTCTGTCTCTGTCTCTGTCCCTGTCTCTGTCTCCGTCTCCGTCTTTGTCTCTGTCTCTGTCTCTGTCTCTGGCTCCATCTCTGTCTTTGTCTCAGTCTCAGTCTCTGTCTCTGCCTCAGTCTCTGTCTCTGTCTCTGTCTCTGTCTCCATCTCTGTCTCTGTCTCTGTCTCTGTCTCTGCCTCTGTCTCTGTCCATGTCTCTGTCCATGTCTCTGCTCCGTCTCCGTCTCTGTCTCTGTCTCTGTCTCTGGCTCCATCTCGGCCTCTGTCTCAGTCTCTGTCTCTGTCTCTGTCTCTGTCCCTGTCCCTGTCTCTGTCTCTGTCTCAGTCTCTGTCTCTGTCTCTGTCTCTGTCTCTGTCTCTGTCTCCGTCTTTGTCTCTGTCTTTGTCTCCATCTTTGTCTCCGTCTTTGTCTCCGTCTTTGTCTACGTCTTTGGCTACGTCTTTGTCATCGTCTTTGTCTCCGTCCATGTCTCCTGCCCCTTTGTCTCGGTCTTTGTCTCATGCACCTGTGTCTCTGTCTCTGTCTCTGTCTCTATATTACACTCTGTCTCCGTCTTTGTCTTCGTCTTTGTCTCCGTCTTTGTGCCTGTCTTTGTCTCCGTATTTGTATCCGTCTGTGTAACCATTTTTGTCTCCGTCTTTGTCTCCGTCTTTGCCTCCGTCTTTGTCTTCGTCTTAGTCTCCGTCTTTGTCTCTGTCTTTGTCTCCGTCTTTGTGCCTGTCTTTGTCTCCATATTTGTCACAGCCTTTGTCTCTGTATTTGTCTCCGTCTGTGTCTCCATATTTGTCTCCGTCTTTGTCTCCGTCTTTGCCTCCGTCTTTGTCTACGTCTCTGTCTCTGTCTCTGTCTCTGTCTCTGTCTCTGTCTCAGTCTCAGTCTCTGTCTCTGCCTCAGTCTCTGTCTCTGTCTCTGTCTCTGTCTCCATCTCTGTCTCTGTCTCTGTCTCTGTCTCTGCCTCTGTCTCTGTCCATGTCTCTGCTCCGCCTCCGTCTCTATCTCTGTCTCTGTCTCTGGCTCCATCTCTGCCTCTGTCTCAGTCTCTGTCTCTGTCTCTGTCCCTGTCCCTGTCTCTGTCTCTGTCTCTGTCTCTGTCTCTGTCTCTGTCTCTGTCTCTGTCTCTGTCTCTGTCTCTGTCTCTGTCTCCGTCTTTGTCTCTGTCTTTGTCTCCATCTTTGTCTCCGTCTTTGTCTCCGTCTTTGTCTACGTCTTTGGCTACGTCTTTGTCATCGTCTTTGTCTCCGTCCATGTCTCCTGCCCCTTTGTCTCGGTCTTTGTCTCATGCACCTGTGTCTCTGTCTCTGTCTCTGTCTCTATATTACACTCTGTCTCCGTCTTTGTCTTCGTCTTTGTCTCCGTCTTTGTGCCTGCCTTTGTCTCCGTATTTTTATCCGTCTGTGTAACCATCTTTGTCTCCGTCTTTGTCTCCGTCTTTGCCTCCGTCTTTGTCTTCGTCTTAGTCTCCGTCTTTGTCTCTGTCTTTGTCTCCGTCTTTGTGCCTTTCTTTGTGTCCATATTTGTCACCGCCTTTGTCTCTGTATTTGTCTCCGTCTGTGTCTCCATATTTGTCTCCGTCTTTGTCTCCGTCTTTGCCTCCGTCTTTGTCTACGTCTCTGTCTCTGCCTCTGTCTCTGTCTCTGTCTCTGTCTCTGTCTCTGTCTCAGTCTCTGTCTCTGTCTCTGTCTCTGTCTCCATCTCTGTCTCTGTCTCTGTCTCTGTCTCTGCCTCTGTCTCTATCCATGTCTCTGTCCATGTCTCTGCTCCGTCTCCGTCTCTGTCTCTGTCTCTGTCTCTGTTTCTGTCTCTGTCTCTGTCTCTGTCTCTGTCTCTGTCCATGTCTCTGCTCCGTCTCCGTCTCTGTCTCTGTCTCTGTCTCTGGCTCCATCTCTGTCTCTGTCTCAGTCTCTGTCTCTGTCTCTGTCTCTGTCCCTGTCTCTGTCTCTGTCCCCGTCTCTGTCTCCATCTCTGTCCCCGTCTCTGTCTCCGTCTCCGTCTCTGTCTCTGTCTCTGTCTCTGTCTCTGTCTCTGTCTCTGCCTCTGTCTCTGTCTCTGTCTCCGTCTCTGTCTCTGTCCCTATCTCTGTCTCTGTCTCTGTTCCCGTCTCTGTCTCCGCCTCTGCCTCTGTCTCTGTCTCCGTCTTTGTCTCCGTCTTTGTCTTCGTCGCCGTCTTCCTCTTCGTCTCCGTCTTTGTCTCCGCCTTTGTCTCCGTCTTTGTCTCCGTCCTCGTCTTCCTCTTCGTCTCCGCCTTTGTCTCCGTCTTTGTCACCGTCTTTGTCTCATGCGCCTCTGTCTCTGTCTGTGTCTATGTCTCTGTCTCTGCCTCTGTATCGGGCTCTGTCCCTATCCCTGTCTCTGTCTCTGTCTCTGTCCCTGTCTTTGTCTCTGTCCCCGTCTCTTTCTCCGTCTCCGTCTCTGTCTCTGTCTCTGCCTCTGTCTCCATCTCTGTCTCTGTCTCTGTCTCTGTCTCTGTCTCTGTCTCTGTCTCCATCTCTGTCGCTGTCTCTGCCGCTGTCTCTGTCTCTGTCTCTACCTCTGTCTCTGTCCCTGTCTCTGTCTCCGTCTCCGTCTCCGTCCTTGTCTCTGTCTCTGTCTCTGGCTCTATCTCTGTCTCTGTCTCTGTCTCTGTCCCTGTCTCTGTCTCCGTCTCCGTCTTTGTCTCTGTATCTGTCACTGTCTCTGGCTCCATCTCTGTCTCTGTCTCAGTCTCAGTCTCTGTCTCTGTCTCTGTCTCTGTCTCTGTCTCTGTCTCTGTCTCCATCTCTGTCTCTGTCTCTGTCTTTGTCTCTGTCTCTGCCTCTGTATCGGGCTCTGTCCCTATCCCTGTCTCTGTCTCTGTCTCTGTCCCTGTCTCTGTCTCTGTCCCCGTCTCTTTCACCGTCTCCGTCTCTGTCCCCGTCTCTGTCTCCGTCTCCGTCTCCGTCTCTGTCTCTGTCTCTGTCTCTGTCTCTGTCTCCATCTCTGTCTCTGTCTCTGTCTCTGTCTCTGTCTCTGTCTCTGTCTCCATCTCTGTATCTGTCTCCGTCCATGTCTCCTGCCCCTCAGTCTCGGTCTTTGCCTCATGCGCCTCTGTCTCTGTCTGTGTCTATGTCTCTGACTCTGCCTCTGTATCGGGCTCTGTCCCGGTCCCTGCCTCTGTCTCTGTCTCTGTCCCTGTCTCTGTCTCTGTCCCCGTCTCCGTCTCCGTCTCCGTCTCTGTCTCCGTCTCTGTCTCTGTCTCTGTCTCCATCTCTGTCTCTGTCTCTGTCTCTGTCTCTGTCTCTGTCTCTGTCTCTGTCTCTGTCTCTGTCTCTGTCTGTCTCCATCTCTGTCTCTGTCTCTGTGACTGTCTCCGTCTTTGTCTCTGTCTCTGTCTCTGTCCCTGTCTCTGTCTCCGTCTCCGTCTTTGTCTCTGTCTCTGTCTCTGGCTCTATCTCTGTCTCTGTCTCAGTCTCAGTCTCTGTCTCTGTCTCTGTCTCTGTCTCTGTCTCTGTCTCTGTCTCTGTCTCTGTCTCTGCCTCTGTCTCTGTCTCCATCTCTGTCTCTGTCTCTGTCTCTGTCTCTGTCTCTGTCTCTGTCTCTGTCTCTGTCTCTGTCTCTGTCTCTGTCTCTGTCTCTGTCTCTGCCTCTGTCTCTGTCCATGTCTCTGTCCATGTCTCTGCTCCGTCTCCGTCTCTGTCTCTGTCTCTGTCTCTGGCTCCATCTCTGTCTCTGTCTCAGTCTCTGTCTCTGTCTCCGTCTCCGTCTCTGTCTCTGTCTCTGTCTCTGTCTCTGTCTCTGTCCCTATCTCTGTCTCTGTCTCTGTCTCTGTCTCTGTCTCTGTCTCTGTCTCCATCTCTGTCTCTGTCTCAGTCTCTGTCTCTGTATCTGTCCCTGTCCCTGTCTCTGTCTCTGTCTCTGTCTCTGTCTCTGTCTCTGTCTCTGTCTCTGTCTCTGTCTCTGTCTCTGTCTCTGTCTCTGTCTTTGTCTCTGTCTCTGTCTCTGTCTCTGTCTCTGTCTCTGTCTCTGTCTTTGTATCCGTCTTTGTCTCCGTCTTTGTCTCCGTCGTTGTCTTCCTCTTTGTCTCCGCCTTTGTCTCCGCTTATGTCTCCTGCCCCTATGTCTCGGGCTTTGTCTCATGCACCTCTGTCTCTGTCTCTGTCTCTGTCTGTGTATCTGCCTCTGTCTCTGTCTCTGTCTCTGTCTCTGTCTGTGTCTGTGTCTCTGTCTCCGTCTCCGTATCGGACTCTGCTTCTGTCTCTGTCTCCGCCTTTGTCTCTGCCTTTTTTCTCCGTATTTGTCTCTGTCTGTGTCTCCATCTTTGTCTCCGTCTTTGCCTCCGTCTTGGTCTCGGTCTTTGTCTCCGTCTTTTTCTCCGCCTTTGTCTTCCTACTTGTCTCTGTTTTTGTCTCCGTCTCTGTCTCTTTCTCTGTCTCGGTCTCTGTCTCTGTCTCTGTCTCTGTCTCTGTCTCTGTCTCTGTCTCTGTCTCTGTCTCTGTCTCTGTCTCTGTCCCTGTCTCTGTCCCCGTCTCTGTCTCCGTCTCCGTCTCTGTCTCTGTCTCTGTCTCTGTCTCTGTCTCTGTCTCTGTCTCTGTCTCTGTCTCTCTCTCTGTCTCTGTCTCTGTCTCTGTCTATGTCTCTGTCTCTGTCTCTGTCCTCGTCTCTGTCTCCGTCTCCGTCTCGGTCTCTGTCTCTGTCTCTGTCTCTGTCTCTGTCTCCATCTCTGTCTCTGTCTCTGTCTCTGTCTCTGTCTCTGTCTCTGTCTCCATCTCTGTCTCTGTCTCTGTCGCTGTCTCTGTCTCTGTCTCTGCCTCTGTCTCTGTCCCTGTCTCTGTCTCCGTCTCCGTCTTTGTCTCTGTCTCTGTCCCTGGCTCCATCCCTGTCTCTGTCTCAGCCTCAGTCTCTGTATCTGTCTCTGTCTCTGTCTCTGTCTCTGTCTCTGTCTCTGTCTCTGTCTCTGTCTCTGTCTCTGTCTCTGTCTCTGTCTCTGTCTCTGTCTCTGTCTCTGTCTCTGTCTCTGTCTCTGTCTCTGTCTCTGTCTCTGTCTCTGTCTCTGTCTCTGTCTCTGTCTCTGTCCCTGTCCCTGTCTCTGTCCCCGTCTCTGTCTCCGTCTCCGTCTGTGTCTCTGTCTCTGTCTCTGTCTCTGTCTCCATCTCTGTCTCTGTCTCTGTCTCTGTCTCTGTCTCTGTCTCTGTCTCCATCTCTGTCTCTGTCTCTGTCGCTGTCTCTGTCTCTGTCTCTGCCTCTGTCTCTGTCCCTGTCTCTGTCTCCGTCTCCGTCTTTGTCTCTGTCTCCATCTCTGTCTCTGTCTCTGTCTCTGTCTCTGTGGCTGTCTCCATCTCTGCCTCTGTCTCTGTCTCTGTCTCTGTCTCTGTCTCTGTCTCTGTCTCTGTCTCTGTCTCTGTCTCTGTCTCTGTCTCTGTCTCTGTCTCTGTCCCCGTCTCCGTCTCCGTCTCCGTCTCTGTCTCCGTCTCTGTCTCTGTCTCTGTCTCCATCTCTGTCTCTGTCTCTGTCTCTGTCTCTGTCTCTGTCTCTGTCTCTGTCTCTGTCTCTGTCTATGTCTCTGTCTCTGTCTCTGTCCTCGTCTCTGTCTCCGTCTCCGTCTCTGTCTCTGTCTCTGTCTCTGTCTCTGTCTCTGTCTCTGTCTCTGTCTCTGTCTCTGTCTCTGTCTCTGTCCCCGTCTCTGTCTCCGTCTCCGTCTCTGTCTCTGTCTCTGTCTCTGTCTCTGTCTCTGTCTCTGTCTCCATCTCTGTCTCTGTCTCTGTTTCTGTCTCTGTCTCTGTCTCCATCTCTGTCTCTGTCTCTGTCGCTGTCTCTGTCTCTGTCTCTGCCTCTGTCTCTGTCCCTGCCTCTGTCTCCGTCTCCGTCTCTGTCTCTGTCTCTGTCTCTGTCTCTGTCTCTGTGCCTGTCTCTGTCTCTGTCTCTGCCTCTGTCTCTGTCCACGTCCCTGTCTCTGTCTCTGTCTGTCTCCATCTCTGTCTCTGTCTCTGTGGCTGTCTCCGTCTTTGTCTACGCCTCTGTCTCTGTCTCTGTCTCTGTCTCTGTCTCTGTCTCTGTCTCTGTCTCTGTCTCTGTCTCTGTCCCTGTCTCTGTCTCTGTCTCTGTCTCTGTCTCTGTCTCTGTCTCTGTCTCTGTCCCCGTCTCCGTCTCCGTCTCCGTCTCTGTCTCCGTCTCTGTCTCTGTCTCTGTCTCCATCTCTGTCTCTGTCTCTGTCTCTGTCTCTGTCTCTGTCTCTGTCTCTGTCTCTGTCTCTGTCTATGTCTCTGTCTCTGTCTCTGTCCTCGTCTCTGTCTCCGTCTCCGTCTCTGTCTCTGTCTCTGTCTCTGTCTCTGTCTCTGTCTCTGTCTCTGTCTCTGTCTCTGTCTCTGTCTCTGTCTCTGTCTCTGTCCCCGTCTCCGTCTCCGTCTCCGTCTCTGTCTCTGTCTCTGTCTCTGTCTCTGTCTCTGTCTCCATCTCTGTCTCTGTCTCTGTTTCTGTCTCTGTCTCTGTCTCCATCTCTGTCTCTGTCTCTGTCGCTGTCTCTGTCTCTGTCTCTGCCTCTGTCTCTGTCCCTGCCTCTGTCTCCGTCTCCGTCTCTGTCTCTGTCTCTGTCTCTGTCTCTGTCTCTGTGCCTGTCTCTGTCTCTGTCTCTGCCTCTGTCTCTGTCCACGTCCCTGTCTCTGTCTCTGTCTGTCTCCATCTCTGTCTCTGTCTCTGTGGCTGTCTCCGTCTTTGTCTACGCCTCTGTCTCTGTCTCTGTCTCTGTCTCTGTCTCTGTCTCTGTCTCTGTCTCTGTCTCTGTCTCTGTCTCTGTCTCTGTCTCTGTCTCTGTCTCTGTCTCTGTCTCTGTCTCTGTCTCTGTCTCTGTCTCTGTCTCTGTCTCTGTCCCTGTCTCTGTCTCCGTCTCCGTCTTTGTCTCTGTCTCTGTCTCTGTCTCTGGCTCCATCCCTGTCTCTGTCTCTGTCTCTGTCTCTGTCTCTGTCTCCATCTCTGTCTCTGTCTCTGTCTCTGTCTCTCTCTCTGTCTCTGTCTCTGTCTCTGTCTCTGTCTCTGTCTCTGTCTCTGTCTCTGTCTCTGTCTCTGTCTCTGTCTTTGTCTCTGTCTTTGTCTCCATCTTTGTCTCTGTCTTTGTCTCCGTCTTTGTCGCCGTCTTTGTCTCCGTCGTCGTCTTCCTCTTCGTCTGCGTCATTGTCTCCGTCTTTGTCTACGTCTTTGTCTACGTCTTTGTCACCGTCTTTCTCTCCGTCCATGTCTCCTGCCCCTTTGTCTCGGTCTTTGTCTCATGCACCTGTGTCTCTGTCTCTGTCTCTGTCTCTGTCTCTGTCTGTGTCTCTCTCTCTGTCTCTGCCTCTGTATCGGGCTCTGTCCCGGTCCCTGTCTCTGTCTCTGTCTCTGTCCCTGTCTCTGTCTTTGTCTCTGTCTCTGTCTCTGGCTCCATCTCTGTCTCTGTCTCAGTCTCTGTCTCTGTCTCTGTCTCTGTCTCTGTCTCTGTCTCTGTCTCTGTCTCTGTCTCTGCCTCTGTCTCTGTCTCTGCCTCCATCTCTGTCTCTGTCTCTGTCTCTGTCTCTGCCTCTGTCTCTGTCCATGTCTCTGTCCATGTCTCTGCTCCGTCTCCGTCTCCGTCTCTGTCTCTCTCTCTGTCTCTGTCTCTGTCTCTGTCTGTGTCTCTGTCTCTGTCTCTGTCTCTGTCTCTGTCTCTGTCTCTGTCTCTGTATTACACTCTGTCTCCGTCTTTGTCTTCGTCTTTGTCTCCGTCTTTGTCTCCGTCTTTGCCTCCGTCTTTGTCTTCGTCTTAGTCTCCGTCTTTGTCTCTGTCTTTGTCTCCGTCTTTGTGCCTGTCTTTGTCTCCATATTTGTCACCGCCTTTGTCTCTGTATTTGTCTCCGTCTGTGTCTCCATATTTGTCTCCGTCTTTGGCTCCGTCTTTGCCTCCGTCTTTGTCTACGTCTTTGTCTCCGTCTTTGTCTCCGTCTTTGTCTTCGTCTTAGTCTCCGTCTTTGTCTCTGTCTTGGTCTCCGTCTTTGTGCCTGTCTTTGTCTCCATATTTGTCACCGCCTTTGTCTCTGTATTTGTCTCTGTCTTTGTCTCCATCTTTGTCTCTGTCTTTGTCTCCGTCTTTGTCGCCGTCTTTGTCTCCGCCGTCGTCTTCCTCTTCGTCTGCGTCATTGTCTCCGTCTTTGTCTACGTCTTTGTCTACGCCTTTGTCACCGTCTTTGTCTCCGTCTATGTCTCCTGCCCCTTTGTCTCGGTCTTTGTCTCATGCACCTGTGTCTCTGTCTCTGTCTCTGTCTCTGTCTCTGTCTGTGTCTCTGTCTCTGTCTCTATATTACACTCTGTCTCCGTCTTTGTCTTCGTCTCTGTCTCCGTCTTTGTGCCTGTCTTTGTCTCCGTATTTGTATCCGTCTGTGTAACCATCTTTGTCTCCGTCTTTGTCTCCGTCTTTGCCTCCGTCTTTGTCTTCGTCTTTGTCTCCGTCTTTGTCTCTGTCTTTGTCTCCGTCTTTGTGCCTGGCTTTGTCTCCATATTTGTCACCGTCTTCGTCTCTGTATTTTTCTCCGTCTGTGTCTCCATATTTGTCTCTGTCTACGTCTGTCTACGTCTTTGTCTACGTCTTTCTCACCGTCTTTGTCTCCGTCCATGTCTCCTGCCCCTCTGTCTCGGTCTTTGTCTCATGCGCCTCTGTCTCTGTCTCTGTCTCTGTTTCTGTCTCTGTCTCTGTCTCTGTCTCTGTCTCTGTCGCTGTCTCTGCCGCTGTCTCTGTCTCTGTCTCTACCTCTGTCTCTGTCCCTGTCTCTGTCTCCGTCTCCGTCTCCGTCCTTGTCTCTGTCTCTGTCTCTGGCTCTATCTCTGTCTCTGTCTCTGTCTCTGTCCCTGTCTCTGTCTCCGTCTCCGTCTTTGTCTCTGTATCTGTCACTGTCTCTGGCTCCATCTCTGTCTCTGTCTCAGTCTCAGTCTCTGTCTCTGTCTCTGTCTCTGTCTCTGTCTCTGTCTCTGTCTCTGTCTCTGTCTCTGTCTCCATCTCTGTCTCTGTCTCTGTCTTTGTCTCTGTCTCTGCCTCTGTATCGGGCTCTGTCCCTATCCCTGTCTCTGTCTCTGTCTCTGTCCCTGTCTCTGTCTCTGTCCCCGTCTCTTTCACCGTCTCCGTCTCTGTCCCCGTCTCTGTCTCCGTCTCCGCCTCCGTCTCTGTCTCTGTCTCTGTCTCTGTCTCTGTCTCCATCTCTGTCTCTGTCTCTGTCTCTGTCTCTGTCTCTGTCTCTGTCTCCATCTCTGTATCTGTCTCCGTCCATGTCTCCTGCCCCTCAGTCTCGGTCTTTGCCTCATGCGCCTCTGTCTCTGTCTGTGTCTATGTCTCTGACTCTGCCTCTGTATCGGGCTCTGTCCCGGTCCCTGCCTCTGTCTCTGTCTCTGTCCCTGTCTCTGTCTCTGTCCCCGTCTCCGTCTCCGTCTCCGTCTCTGTCTCCGTCTCTGTCTCTGTCTCTGTCTCCATCTCTGTCTCTGTCTCTGTCTCTGTCTCTGTCTCTGTCTCTGTCTCTGTCTCTGTCTCTGTCTCTGTCTGTCTCCATCTCTGTCTCTGTCTCTGTGACTGTCTCCGTCTTTGTCTCTGTCTCTGTCTCTGTCCCTGTCTCTGTCTCCGTCTCCGTCTTTGTCTCTGTCTCTGTCTCTGGCTCTATCTCTGTCTCTGTCTCAGTCTCAGTCTCTGTCTCTGTCTCAGTCTCTGTCTCTGTCTCTGTCTCTGTCTCTGTCTCTGTCTCTGCCTCTGTCTCTGTCTCCATCTCTGTCTCTGTCTCTGTCTCTGTCTCTGTCTCTGTCTCTGTCTCTGTCTCTGTCTCTGTCTCTGTCTCTGTCTCTGTCTCTGCCTCTGTCTCTGCCTCTGTCTCTGTCCATGTCTCTGTCCATGTCTCTGCTCCGTCTCCGTCTCTGTCTCTGTCTCTGTCTCTGGCTCCATCTCTGTCTCTGTCTCAGTCTCTGTCTCTGTCTCCGTCTCCGTCTCTGTCTCTGTCTCTGTCTCTGTCTCTGTCTCTGTCCCTGTCTCTGTCTCTGTCTCTGTCTCTGTCTCTGTCTCTGTCTCTGTCTCCATCTCTGTCTCTGTCTCAGTCTCTGTCTCTGTATCTGTCCCTGTCCCTGTCTCTGTCTCTGTCTCTGTCTCTGTCTCTGTCTCTGTCTCTGTCTCTGTCTCTGTCTCTGTCTCTGTCTCTGTCTTTGTATCCGTCTTTGTCTCCGTCTTTGTCTCCGTCGTTGTCTTCCTCTTTGTCTCCGCCTTTGTCTCCGCTTATGTCTCCTGCCCCTATGTCTCGGGCTTTGTCTCATGCACCTCTGTCTCTGTCTCTGTCTCTGTCTGTGTCTCTGCCTCTGTCTCTGTCTTTGTCTCTGTCTCTGTCTGTGTCTGTGTCTCTGTCTCCGTCTCCGTATCGGACTCTGCTTCTGTCTCTGTCTCCGCCTTTGTCTCTGCCTTTTTTCTCCGTATTTGTCTCTGTCTGTGTCTCCATCTTTGTCTCCGTCTTTGCCTCCGTCTTGGTCTCGGTCTTTGTCTCCGTCTTTTTCTCCGTCTTTGTCTTCCTACTTGTCTCTGTTTTTGTCTCCGTCTCTGTCTCTTTCTCTGTCTCGGTCTCTGTCTCTGTCTCTGTCTCTGTCTCTGTCTCTGTCTCTGTCTCTGTCTCTGTCTCTGTCCCTGTCTCTGTCCCCGTCTCTGTCTCCGTCTCCGTCTCTGTCTCTGTCTCTGTCTCTGTCTCTGTCTCTGTCTCTGTCTCTGTCTCTGTCTCTGTCTCTCTCTCTGTCTCTGTCTCTGTCTCTGTCTATGTCTCTGTCTCTGTCTCTGTCCTCGTCTCTGTCTCCGTCTCCGTCTCGGTCTCTGTCTCTGTCTCTGTCTCTGTCTCTGTCTCCATCTCTGTCTCTGTCTCTGTCTCTGTCTCTGTCTCTGTCTCTGTCTCCATCTCTGTCTCTGTCTCTGTCGCTGTCTCTGTCTCTGTCTCTGCCTCTGTCTCTGTCCCTGTCTCTGTCTCCGTCTCCGTCTTTGTCTCTGTCTCTGTCCCTGGCTCCATCCCTGTCTCTGTCTCAGCCTCAGTCTCTGTATCTGTCTCTGTCTCTGTCTCTGTCTCTGTCTCTGTCTCTGTCTCTGTCTCTGTCTCTGTCTCTGTCTCTGTCTCTGTCTCTGTCTCTGTCTCTGTCTCTGTCTCTGTCTCTGTCTCTGTCTCTGTCTCTGTCTCTGTCTCTGTCTCTGTCTCTGTCTCTGTCTCTGTCTCCGTCTCTGTCTCTGTCTCTGTCTCTGTCTCTGTCCCTGTCTCTGTCCCCGTCTCTGTCTCCGTCTCCGTCTGTGTCCCTGTCTCTGTCTCTGTCTCTGTCTCCATCTCTGTCTCTGTCTCTGACTCTGTCTCTGTCTCTGTCTCTGTCTCCATATCTGTCTCTGTCTCTGTCGCTGTCTCTGTCTCTGTCTCTGCCTCTGTCTCTGTCCCTGTCTCTGTCTCCGTCTCCGTCTTTGTCTCTGTCTCTGTCTCTGTCTCTGTCTCTGTCTCCATCTCTGTCTCTGTCTCTGTCTCTGTCTCTGTGGCTGTCTCCATCTCTGCCTCTGTCTCTGTCTCTGTCTCTGTCTCTGTCTCTGTCTCTGTCTCTGTCTCTGTCTCTGTCTCTGTCTCTGTCCCCGTCTCCGTCTCCGTCTCCGTCTCTGTCTCCGTCTCTGTCTCTGTCTCTGTCTCCATCTCTGTCTCTGTCTCTGTCTCTGTCTCTGTCTCTGTATCTGTCTCTGTCTCTGTCTCTGTCTCTGTCTCTGTCTATGTCTCTGTCTCTGTCTCTGTCCTCGTCTCTGTCTCCGTCTCCGTCTCTGTCTCTGTCTCTGTCTCTGTCTCTGTCTCTGTCTCTGTCTCTGTCTCTGTCTCTGTCTCTGTCTCTGTCTCTGTCCCCGTCTCTGTCTCCGTCTCCGTCTCTGTCTCTGTCTCTGTCTCTGTCTCTGTCTCTGTCTCCATCTCTGTCTCTGTCTCTGTTTCTGTCTCTGTCTCTGTCTCCATCTCTGTCTCTGTCTCTGTCGCTGTCTCTGTCTCTGTCTCTGCCTCTGTCTCTGTCCCTGCCTCTGTCTCCGTCTCCGTCTCTGTCTCTGTCTCTGTCTCTGTCTCTGTCTCTGTGCCTGTCTCTGTCTCTGTCTCTGTCTCTGCCTCTGTCTCTGTCCACGTCCCTGTCTCTGTCTCTGTCTGTCTCCATCTCTGTCTCTGTCTCTGTGGCTGTCTCCGTCTTTGTCTACGCCTCTGTCTCTGTCTCTGTCTCTGTCTCTGTCTCTGTCTCTGTCTCTGTCTCTGTCTCTGTCTCTGTCTCTGTCTCTGTCTCTGTCTCTGTCTCTGTCTCTGTCTCTGTCTCTGTCTCTGTCTCTGTCTCTGTCCCCGTCTCCGTCTCCGTCTCCGTCTCTGTCTCCGTCTCTGTCTCTGTCTCTGTCTCCATCTCTGTCTCTGTCTCTGTCTCTGTCTCTGTCTCTGTCTCTGTCTCTGTCTCTGTCTCTGTCTCTGTCTATGTCTCTGTCTCTGTCTCTGTCCTCGTCTCTGTCTCCGTCTCCGTCTCTGTCTCTGTCTCTGTCTCTGTCTCTGTCTCTGTCCCTGTCTCTGTCTCTGTCTCTGTCTCTGTCTCTGTCTCTGTCCCCGTCTCTGTCTCCGTCTCCGTCTCTGTCTCTGTCTCTGTCTCTGTCTCTGTCTCTGTCTCCATCTCTGTCTCTGTCTCTGTTTCTGTCTCTGTCTCTGTCTCCATCTCTGTCTCTGTCTCTGTCGCTGTCTCTGTCTCTGTCTCTGCATCTGTCTCTGTCCCTGCCTCTGTCTCCGTCTCCGTCTCTGTCTCTGTCTCTGTCTCTGTCTCTGTCTCCGTCTCTGTCTCTGTCTCTGTCTCTGCCTCTGTCTCTGTCCACGTCCCTGTCTCTGTCTCTGTCTGTCTCCATCTCTGTCTCTGTCTCTGTGGCTGTCTCCGTCTTTGTCTACGCCTCTGCCTCTGTCTCTGTCTCTGTCTCTGTCTCTGTCTCTGTCTCTGTCTCTGTCTCTGTCTCTGTCTCTGTCTCTGTCTCTGTCTCTGTCTCTGTCTCTGTCTCTGTCTCTGTCTCTGTCTCTGTCTCTGTCTCTGTCTCTGTCCCTGTCTCTGTCTCCGTCTCCGTCTTTGTCTCTGTCTCTGTCTCTGTCTCTGGCTCCATCCCTGTCTCTGTCTCTGTCTCTGTCTCTGTCTCTGTCTCCATCTCTGTCTCTGTCTCTGTCTCTGTCTCTGTCTCTGTCTCTGTCTCTGTCTCTGTCTCTGTCTCTGTCTCTGTCTCTGTCTTTGTCTCTGTCTTTGTCTCCATCTTTGTCTCTGTCTTTGTCTCCGTCTTTGTCGCCGTCTTTGTCTCCGTCGTCGTCTTCCTCTTCGTCTGCGTCATTGTCTCCGTCTTTGTCTACGTCTTTGTCTACGTCTTTGTCACCGTCTTTCTCTCCGTCCATGTCTCCTGCCCCTTTGTCTCGGTCTTTGTCTCATGCACCTGTGTCTCTGTCTCTGTCTCTGTCTCTGTCTCTGTCTGTGTCTCTCTCTCTGTCTCTGTCTCTATATTACACTCTGTCTCCGTCTTTGTCTTCGTCTCTGTCTCCGTCCTTGTGCCTGTCTTGGTCTCCGTATTTGTATCCGTCTGTGTAACCATCTTTGTCTCCGTCTTTGTCTCCGTCTTTGCCTCCGTCTTTGTCTTCATCTTTGTCTCCGTCTTTGTCTCTGTCTTTGTCTCCGTCTTTGTGCCTGTCTTTGTCTCCATATTTGTCACCGTCTTTGTCTCTGTATTTGTCTCCGTCTGTGTCTCCATATTTGTCTCTGTCTACGTCTGTCTACGTCTTTGTCTACGTTTTTGTCACCGTCTTTGTCTCCGTCCATGTCTCCTGCCCCTCTGTCTCGGTCTTTGTCTCATGCGCCTCTGTCTCTGTCTGTGTCTATGTCTCTGTCTCTGCCTCTGTATCGGGCTCTGTCCCGGTCCCTGTCTCTGTCTCTGTCTCTGTCCCTGTCTCTGTCTTTGTCTCTGTCTCTGTCTCTGGCTCCATCTCTGTCTCTGTCTCAGTCTCTGTCTCTGTCTCTGTCTCTGTCTCCATCTCTGTCTCTGTCGCTGTCTCTGTCTCTGTCCCTGTCTCTGTCTCTGTCTCTGTCTCTGTCTCTGTCTCTGCCTCTGTCTCTGTCTCTGCCTCCATCTCTGTCTCTGTCTCTGTCTCTGTCTCTGCCTCTGTCTCTGTCCATGTCTCTGTCCATGTCTCTGCTCCGTCTCCGTCTCCGTCTCTGTCTCTCTCTCTGTCTCTGTCTCTGTCTCTGTCTGTGTCTCTGTCTCTGTCTCTGTCTCTGTCTCTGTCTCTGTCTCTGTCTCTGTATTACACTCTGTCTCCGTCTTTGTCTTCGTCTTTGTCTCCGTCTTTGTCTCCGTCTTTGCCTCCGTCTTTGTCTTCGTCTTAGTCTCCGTCTTTGTCTCTGTCTTTGTCTCCGTCTTTGTGCCTGTCTTTGTCTCCATATTTGTCACCGCCTTTGTCTCTGTATTTGTCTCCGTCTGTGTCTCCATATTTGTCTCCGTCTTTGGCTCCGTCTTTGCCTCCGTCTTTGTCTACGTCTTTGTCTCCGTCTTTGTCTCCGTCTTTGTCTTCGTCTTAGTCTCCGTCTTTGTCTCTGTCTTGGTCTCCGTCTTTGTGCCTGTCTTTGTCTCCATATTTGTCACCGCCTTTGTCTCTGTATTTGTCTCTGTCTTTGTCTCCATCTTTGTCTCTGTCTTTGTCTCCGTCTTTGTCGCCGTCTTTGTCTCCGCCGTCGTCTTCCTCTTCGTCTGCGTCATTGTCTCCGTCTTTGTCTACGTCTTTGTCTACGCCTTTGTCACCGTCTTTGTCTCCGTCTATGTCTCCTGCCCCTTTGTCTCGGTCTTTGTCTCATGCACCTGTGTCTCTGTCTCTGTCTCTGTCTCTGTCTCTGTCTGTGTCTCTGTCTCTGTCTCTATATTACACTCTGTCTCCGTCTTTGTCTTCGTCTCTGTCTCCGTCTTTGTGCCTGTCTTTGTCTCCGTATTTGTATCCGTCTGTGTAACCATCTTTGTCTCCGTCTTTGTCTCCGTCTTTGCCTCCGTCTTTGTCTTCGTCTTTGTCTCCGTCTTTGTATCTGTCTTTGTCTCCGTCTTTGTGCCTGGCTTTGTCTCCATATTTGTCACCGTCTTCGTCTCTGTATTTTTCTCCGTCTGTGTCTCCATATTTGTCTCTGTCTACGTCTGTCTACGTCTTTGTCTACGTCTTTCTCACCGTCTTTGTCTCCGTCCATGTCTCCTGCCCCTCTGTCTCGGTCTTTGTCTCATGCGCCTCTGTCTCTGTCTCTGTCTCTGTTTCTGTCTCTGTCTCTGTCTCTGTCTCTGTCTCTGTCTCTGTCTCTGTCTCTGTCTCTGTCTCTGTCTCTGTCTCTGTCTCTGTCTCTGTCTCTGTCTCTGTCTCTGTCTCTGTCTCTGCCTCTGTCTCTGTCTCCGTCTTTGTCTCTGTCTTTGTCTCCATCTTTGTCTCTGTCCTTGTCTCCGTCTTTGTCGCCGTCTTTGTCTCCGTCGTCGTCTTCCTCTTCGTCTGCGTCATTGTCTCCGTCTTTGTCTACGTCTTTGTCACCGTCTTTGTCTCCGTCCATGTCTCCTGCCCCTCTGTCTCGGTCTTTGTCTCATGCGCCTCTGTCTCTATCTGTGTCTATGTCTCTGTCTCTGCCTCTGTATCGGGCTCTGTCCCTGTCTCTGTCTCTGTCCCTGTCTCTGTCTCTGTCTCTGTCTCTGCCTCTGTCTCTGTCTCTGTCTCTGTCTCTGTCTCAGTCTCTGTCTCTGTCTCTGTCTCTGTCTCCATCTCTGTCTCTGTCTCTGTCTCTGTCTCTGCCTCTGTCTCTATCCATGTCTCTGTCCATGTCTCTGCTCCGTCTCCGTCTCTGTCTCTGTCTCTGTCTCTGTCTCTGTCTCTGTCTCTGTCTCTGTCTCTGTCTCTGTCTCTGTCTCTGCCTCTGTCTCTGTCCATGTCTCTGTCCATGTCTCTGCTCCGTCTCCGTCTCTGTCTCTGTCTCTGTCTCTGGCTCCATCTCTGTCTCTGTCTCAGTCTCTGTCTCTGTCTCTGTCTCTGTCTCTGTCCCTGTCTCCGTCTCTGTCCCCGTCTCTGTCTCTGTCCCTATCTCTGTCTCTGCCTCTGTCTCTGTCTCTGTCTCTGTCTCTGTCTCTGTCTCTGTCTCTGTCTCCGCCTCTGCCTCTGTCTCTGTCTCCGTCTTTGTCTCCGTCTCTGTCTCTGTCTCTGTCTCTGTCTCTGTCTCTGTCTCTGTCTCTGTCTCTGTCCCTGTCTCTGTCTCCGTCTCCGTCTTTGTCTCTGTCTCTGTCTCTGTCTCTGGCTCCATCTCTGTCTCTGTCTCAGTCTCAGTCTCTGTCTCTGCCTCAGTCTCTGTCTCTGTCTCTGTCTCTGTCTCCATCTCTGTCTCTGTCTCTGTCTCTGTCTCTGCCTCTGTCTCTGTCCATGTCTCTGTCCATGTCTCTGCTCCGTCTCCGTCTCTGTCTCTGTCTCTGTCTCTGGCTCCATCTCGGCCTCTGTCTCAGTCTCTGTCTCTGTCTCTGTCTCTGTCCCTGTCCCTGTCTCTGTCTCTGTCTCAGTCTCAGTCTCTGTCTCTGTCTCTGTCTCTGTCTCTGTCTCTGTCTCCGTCTTTGTCTCTGTCTTTGTCTCCATCTTTGTCTCCGTCTTTGTCTCCGTCTTTGTCTACGTCTTTGGCTACGTCTTTGTCATCGTCTTTGTCTCCGTCCATGTCTCCTGCCCCTTTGTCTCGGTCTTTGTCTCATGCACCTGTGTCTCTGTCTCTGTCTCTGTCTCTATATTACACTCTGTCTCCGTCTTTGTCTTCGTCTTTGTCTCCGTCTTTGTGCCTGTCTTTGTCTCCGTATTTGTATCCGTCTGTGTAACCATTTTGGTCTCCGTCTTTGTCTCCGTCTTTGCCTCCGTCTTTGTCTTCGTCTTAGTCTCCGTCTTTGTCTCTGTCTTTGTCTCCGTCTTTGTGCCTGTCTTTGTCTCCATATTTGTCACAGCCTTTGTCTCTGTATTTGTCTCCGTCTGTGTCTCCATATTTGTCTCCGTCTTTGTCTCCGTCTTTGCCTCCGTCTTTGTCTACGTCTCTGTCTCTGTCTCTGTCTCTGTCTCTGTCTCTGTCTCAGTCTCAGTCTCTGTCTCTGCCTCAGTCTCTGTCTCTGTCTCTGTCTCTGTCTCCATCTCTGTCTCTGTCTCTGTCTCTGTCTCTGCCTCTGTCTCTGTCCATGTCTCTGCTCCGTCTCCGTCTCTGTCTCTGTCTCTGTCTCTGGCTCCATCTCTGCCTCTGTCTCAGTCTCTGTCTCTGTCTCTGTCCCTGTCCCTGTCTCTGTCTCTGTCTCTGTCTCTGTCTCTGTCTCTGTCTCTGTCTCTGTCTCTGTCTCTGTCTCTGTCTCTGTCTCTGTCTCCGTCTTTGTCTCTGTCTTTGTCTCCATCTTTGTCTCCGTCTTTGTCTCCGTCTTTGTCTACGTCTTTGGCTACGTCTTTGTCATCGTCTTTGTCTCCGTCCATGTCTCCTGCCCCTTTGTCTCGGTCTTTGTCTCATGCACCTGTGTCTCTGTCTCTGTCTCTGTCTCTATATTACACTCTGTCTCCGTCTTTGTCTTCGTCTTTGTCTTCGTCTTTGTCTCCGTCTTTGTGCCTGCCTTTGTCTCCGTATTTTTATCCGTCTGTGTAACCATCTTTGTCTCCGTCTTTGTCTCCGTCTTTGCCTCCGTCTTTGTCTTCGTCTTAGTCTCCGTCTTTGTCTCTGTCTTTGTCTCCGTCTTTGTGCCTTTCTTTGTGTCCATATTTGTCACCGCCTTTGTCTCTGTATTTGTCTCCGTCTGTGTCTCCATATTTGTCTCCGTCTTTGTCTCCGTCTTTGCCTCCGTCTTTGTCTACGTCTCTGTCTCTGCCTCTGTCTCTGTCTCTGTCTCTGTCTCTGTCTCTGTCTCAGTCTCTGTCTCTGTCTCTGTCTCTGTCTCCATCTCTGTCTCTGTCTCTGTCTCTGTCTCTGCCTCTGTCTCTATCCATGTCTCTGTCCATGTCTCTGCTCCGTCTCCGTCTCTGTCTCTGTCTCTGTCTCTGTTTCTGTCTCTGTCTCTGTCTCCGTCTCTGTCTCTGTCTCTGTCTCTGGCTCCATCTCTGTCTCTGTCTCAGTCTCTGTCTCTGTCTCTGTCTCTGTCCCTGTCTCTGTCTCTGTCCCCGTCTCTGTCTCCATCTCTGTCCCCGTCTCTGTCTCCGTCTCCGTCTCTGTCTCTGTCTCTGTCTCTGTCTCTGTCTCTGTCTCTGCCTCTGTCTCTGTCTCTGTCTCCGTCTCTGTCTCTGTCCCTATCTCTGTCTCTGTCTCTGTTCCCGTCTC
>CAMAOD020000243.1:122500-135000 GCA_945859595.2 Megachile willughbiella
CATCTCTGTCTCTGTCTCAGTCATAGTCTCTGTCTCTGTCTCAGTCTCTGTCTCTGTCTCTGTCTCTGTCTCCATCTCTGTCTCTGTCTCTGTCTCTGTCTCTGTCTCTGTCTCTGTCTCTGTCTCTGTCTCTGTCTCTGTCTCTGTCTCTGTCTCTGTCTCTGTCTCTGTCTCTGTCTCTGTCTCTGCCTCTGTCTCTGTCCATGTCTCTGTCCATGTCTCTGCTCCGTCTCCGTCTCTGTCTCTGTCTCTGTCTCTGGCTCCATCTCTGCCTCTGTCTCAGTCTCTGTCTCTGTCTCTGTCTCTGTCTCTGTCCCTGTCTCCGTCTCTGTCCCCGTCTCTGTCTCTGTCCCTATCTCTGTCTCTGCCTCTGTCTCTGTCTCTGTCTCTGTCTCTGTCTCTGTCTCTGTCTCTGTCTCCGCCTCTGCCTCTGTCTCTGTCTCCGTCTTTGTCTCCGTCTCTGTCTCTGTCTCTGTCTCTGTCTCTGTCTCTGTCTCTGTCTCTGTCTCTGTCCCTGTCTCTGTCTCCGTCTCCGTCTTTGTCTCTGTCTCTGTCTCTGTCTCTGGCTCCATCTCTGTCTCTGTCTCAGTCTCAGTCTCTGTCTCTGCCTCAGTCTCTGTCTCTGTCTCTGTCTCTGTCTCCATCTCTGTCTCTGTCTCTGTCTCTGCCTCTGTCTCTGTCCATGTCTCTGTCCATGTCTCTGCTCCGTCTCCGTCTCTGTCTCTGTCTCTGTCTCTGGCTCCATCTCGGCCTCTGTCTCAGTCTCTGTCTCTGTCTCTGTCTCTGTCCCTGTCCCTGTCTCTGTCTCTGTCTCAGTCTCTGTCTCTGTCTCTGTCTCTGTCTCTGTCTCTGTCTCTGTCTCCGTCTTTGTCTCTGTCTTTGTCTCCATCTTTGTCTCCGTCTTTGTCTCCGTCTTTGTCTACGTCTTTGGCTACGTCTTTGTCATCGTCTTTGTCTCCGTCCATGTCTCCTGCCCCTTTGTCTCGGTCTTTGTCTCATGCACCTGTGTCTCTGTCTCTGTCTCTGTCTCTATATTACACTCTGTCTCCGTCTTAGTCTCCGTCTTTGTCTCTGTCTTTGTCTCCGTCTTTGTGCCTGTCTTTGTCTCCATATTTGTCACAGCCTTTGTCTCTGTATTTGTCTCCGTCTGTGTCTCCATATTTGTCTCCGTCTTTGTCTCCGTCTTTGCCTCCGTCTTTGTCTACGTCTCTGTCTCTGTCTCTGTCTCTGTCTCTGTCTCTGTCTCAGTCTCAGTCTCTGTCTCTGCCTCAGTCTCTGTCTCTGTCTCTGTCTCTGTCTCTGTCTCTGTCTCTGTCTCTGTCTCCGCCTCTGCCTCTGTCTCTGTCTCCGTCTTTGTCTCCGTCTCTGTCTCTGTCTCTGTCTCTGTCTCTGTCTCTGTCTCTGTCTCTGTCTCTGTCTCTGTCCCTGTCTCTGTCTCCGTCTCCGTCTTTGTCTCTGTCTCTGTCTCTGTCTCTGGCTCCATCTCTGTCTCTGTCTCAGTCTCAGTCTCTGTCTCTGCCTCAGTCTCTGTCTCTGTCTCTGTCTCTGTCTCCATCTCTGTCTCTGTCTCTGTCTCTGCCTCTGTCTCTGTCCATGTCTCTGTCCATGTCTCTGCTCCGTCTCCGTCTCTGTCTCTGTCTCTGTCTCTGGCTCCATCTCGGCCTCTGTCTCAGTCTCTGTCTCTGTCTCTGTCTCTGTCCCTGTCCCTGTCTCTGTCTCTGTCTCAGTCTCTGTCTCTGTCTCTGTCTCTGTCTCTGTCTCTGTCTCCGTCTTTGTCTCTGTCTTTGTCTCCATCTTTGTCTCCGTCTTTGTCTCCGTCTTTGTCTACGTCTTTGGCTACGTCTTTGTCATCGTCTTTGTCTCCGTCCATGTCTCCTGCCCCTTTGTCTCGGTCTTTGTCTCATGCACCTGTGTCTCTGTCTCTGTCTCTGTCTCTATATTACACTCTGTCTCCGTCTTTGTCTTCGTCTTTGTCTCCGTCTTTGTGCCTGTCTTTGTCTCCGTATTTGTATCCGTCTGTGTAACCATTTTTGTCTCCGTCTTTGTCTCCGTCTTTGCCTCCGTCTTTGTCTTCGTCTTAGTCTCCGTCTTTGTCTCTGTCTTTGTCTCCGTCTTTGTGCCTGTCTTTGTCTCCATATTTGTCACAGCCTTTGTCTCTGTATTTGTCTCCGTCTGTGTCTCCATATTTGTCTCCGTCTTTGTCTCCGTCTTTGCCTCCGTCTTTGTCTACGTCTCTGTCTCTGTCTCTGTCTCTGTCTCTGTCTCTGTCTCAGTCTCAGTCTCTGTCTCTGCCTCAGTCTCTGTCTCTGTCTCTGTCTCTGTCTCCATCTCTGTCTCTGTCTCTGTCTCTGTCTCTGCCTCTGTCTCTGTCCATGTCTCTGCTCCGTCTCCGTCTCTGTCTCTGTCTCTGTCTCTGGCTCCATCTCTGCCTCTGTCTCAGTCTCTGTCTCTGTCTCTGTCCCTGTCCCTGTCTCTGTCTCTGTCTCTGTCTCTGTCTCTGTCTCTGTCTCTGTCTCTGTCTCTGTCTCTGTCTCTGTCTCTGTCTCTGTCTCTGTCTCCGTCTTTGTCTCTGTCTTTGTCTCCATCTTTGTCTCCGTCTTTGTCTCCGTCTTTGTCTACGTCTTTGGCTACGTCCTTGTCATCGTCTTTGTCTCCGTCCATGTCTCCTGCCCCTTTGTCTCGGTCTTTGTCTCATGCACCTGTGTCTCTGTCTCTGTCTCTGTCTCTATATTACACTCTGTCTCCGTCTTTGTCTTCGTCTTTGTCTCCGTCTTTGTGCCTGCCTTTGTCTCCGTATTTTTATCCGTCTGTGTAACCATCTTTGTCTCCGTCTTTGTCTCCGTCTTTGCCTCCGTCTTTGTCTTCGTCTTAGTCTCCGTCTTTGTCTCTGTCTTTGTCTCCGTCTTTGTGCCTTTCTTTGTGTCCATATTTGTCACCGCCTTTGTCTCTGTATTTGTCTCCGTCTGTGTCTCCATATTTGTCTCCGTCTTTGTCTCCGTCTTTGCCTCCGTCTTTGTCTACGTCTCTGTCTCTGCCTCTGTCTCTGTCTCTGTCTCTGTCTCTGTCTCTGTCTCAGTCTCTGTCTCTGTCTCTGTCTCTGTCTCCATCTCTGTCTCTGTCTCTGTCTCTGTCTCTGCCTCTGTCTCTATCCATGTCTCTGTCCATGTCTCTGCTCCGTCTCCGTCTCTGTCTCTGTCTCTGTCTCTGTCTCTGTCTCTGTCTCTGTCTCTGTCTCTGTCTCTGTCTCTGTCTCTGCCTCTGTCTCTGTCCATGTCTCTGTCCATGTCTCTGCTCCGTCTCCGTCTCTGTCTCTGTCTCTGTCTCTGGCTCCATCTCTGTCTCTGTCTCAGTCTCTGTCTCTGTCTCTGTCTCTGTCTCTGTCCCTGTCTCCGTCTCTGTCCCCGTCTCTGTCTCTGTCCCTATCTCTGTCTCTGCCTCTGTCTCTGTCTCTGTCTCTGTCTCTGTCTCTGTCTCTGTCTCTGTCTCCGCCTCTGCCTCTGTCTCTGTCTCCGTCTTTGTCTCCGTCTCTGTCTCTGTCTCTGTCTCTGTCTCTGTCTCTGTCTCTGTCCCTGTCTCTGTCTCCGTCTCCGTCTTTGTCTCTGTCTCTGTCTCTGTCTCTGGCTCCATCTCTGTCTCTGTCTCAGTCATAGTCTCTGTCTCTGTCTCAGTCTCTGTCTCTGTCTCTGTCTCTGTCTCCATCTCTGTCTCTGTCTCTGTCTCTGTCTCTGTCTCTGTCTCTGTCTCTGTCTCTGTCTCTGTCTCTGTCTCTGTCTCTGTCTCTGTCTCTGTCTCTGTCTCTGTCTCTGTCTCTGTCTCTGTCTCTGTCTCTGCCTCTGTCTCTGTCCATGTCTCTGTCCATGTCTCTGCTCCGTCTCCGTCTCTGTCTCTGTCTCTGTCTCTGGCTCCATCTCTGCCTCTGTCTCAGTCTCTGTCTCTGTCTCTGTCTCTGTCTCTGTCCCTGTCTCCGTCTCTGTCCCCGTCTCTGTCTCTGTCCCTATCTCTGTCTCTGCCTCTGTCTCTGTCTCTGTCTCTGTCTCTGTCTCTGTCTCTGTCTCTGTCTCCGCCTCTGCCTCTGTCTCTGTCTCCGTCTTTGTCTCCGTCTCTGTCTCTGTCTCTGTCTCTGTCTCTGTCTCTGTCTCTGTCTCTGTCTCTGTCCCTGTCTCTGTCTCCGTCTCCGTCTTTGTCTCTGTCTCTGTCTCTGTCTCTGGCTCCATCTCTGTCTCTGTCTCAGTCTCAGTCTCTGTCTCTGCCTCAGTCTCTGTCTCTGTCTCTGTCTCTGTCTCCATCTCTGTCTCTGTCTCTGTCTCTGCCTCTGTCTCTGTCCATGTCTCTGTCCATGTCTCTGCTCCGTCTCCGTCTCTGTCTCTGTCTCTGTCTCTGGCTCCATCTCGGCCTCTGTCTCAGTCTCTGTCTCTGTCTCTGTCTCTGTCCCTGTCCCTGTCTCTGTCTCTGTCTCAGTCTCTGTCTCTGTCTCTGTCTCTGTCTCTGTCTCTGTCTCTGTCTCCGTCTTTGTCTCTGTCTTTGTCTCCATCTTTGTCTCCGTCTTTGTCTCCGTCTTTGTCTACGTCTTTGGCTACGTCTTTGTCATCGTCTTTGTCTCCGTCCATGTCTCCTGCCCCTTTGTCTCGGTCTTTGTCTCATGCACCTGTGTCTCTGTCTCTGTCTCTGTCTCTATATTACACTCTGTCTCCGTCTTAGTCTCCGTCTTTGTCTCTGTCTTTGTCTCCGTCTTTGTGCCTGTCTTTGTCTCCATATTTGTCACAGCCTTTGTCTCTGTATTTGTCTCCGTCTGTGTCTCCATATTTGTCTCCGTCTTTGTCTCCGTCTTTGCCTCCGTCTTTGTCTACGTCTCTGTCTCTGTCTCTGTCTCTGTCTCTGTCTCTGTCTCAGTCTCAGTCTCTGTCTCTGCCTCAGTCTCTGTCTCTGTCTCTGTCTCTGTCTCTGTCTCTGTCTCTGTCTCTGTCTCCGCCTCTGCCTCTGTCTCTGTCTCCGTCTTTGTCTCCGTCTCTGTCTCTGTCTCTGTCTCTGTCTCTGTCTCTGTCTCTGTCTCTGTCTCTGTCCCTGTCTCTGTCTCCGTCTCCGTCTTTGTCTCTGTCTCTGTCTCTGTCTCTGGCTCCATCTCTGTCTCTGTCTCAGTCTCAGTCTCTGTCTCTGCCTCAGTCTCTGTCTCTGTCTCTGTCTCTGTCTCCATCTCTGTCTCTGTCTCTGTCTCTGCCTCTGTCTCTGTCCATGTCTCTGTCCATGTCTCTGCTCCGTCTCCGTCTCTGTCTCTGTCTCTGTCTCTGGCTCCATCTCGGCCTCTGTCTCAGTCTCTGTCTCTGTCTCTGTCTCTGTCCCTGTCCCTGTCTCTGTCTCTGTCTCAGTCTCTGTCTCTGTCTCTGTCTCTGTCTCTGTCTCTGTCTCCGTCTTTGTCTCTGTCTTTGTCTCCATCTTTGTCTCCGTCTTTGTCTCCGTCTTTGTCTACGTCTTTGGCTACGTCTTTGTCATCGTCTTTGTCTCCGTCCATGTCTCCTGCCCCTTTGTCTCGGTCTTTGTCTCATGCACCTGTGTCTCTGTCTCTGTCTCTGTCTCTATATTACACTCTGTCTCCGTCTTTGTCTTCGTCTTTGTCTCCGTCTTTGTGCCTGTCTTTGTCTCCGTATTTGTATCCGTCTGTGTAACCATTTTTGTCTCCGTCTTTGTCTCCGTCTTTGCCTCCGTCTTTGTCTTCGTCTTAGTCTCCGTCTTTGTCTCTGTCTTTGTCTCCGTCTTTGTGCCTGTCTTTGTCTCCATATTTGTCACAGCCTTTGTCTCTGTATTTGTCTCCGTCTGTGTCTCCATATTTGTCTCCGTCTTTGTCTCCGTCTTTGCCTCCGTCTTTGTCTACGTCTCTGTCTCTGTCTCTGTCTCTGTCTCTGTCTCTGTCTCAGTCTCAGTCTCTGTCTCTGCCTCAGTCTCTGTCTCTGTCTCTGTCTCTGTCTCCATCTCTGTCTCTGTCTCTGTCTCTGTCTCTGCCTCTGTCTCTGTCCATGTCTCTGCTCCGTCTCCGTCTCTGTCTCTGTCTCTGTCTCTGGCTCCATCTCTGCCTCTGTCTCAGTCTCTGTCTCTGTCTCTGTCCCTGTCCCTGTCTCTGTCTCTGTCTCTGTCTCTGTCTCTGTCTCTGTCTCTGTCTCTGTCTCTGTCTCTGTCTCTGTCTCTGTCTCTGTCTCCGTCTTTGTCTCTGTCTTTGTCTCCATCTTTGTCTCCGTCTTTGTCTCCGTCTTTGTCTACGTCTTTGGCTACGTCTTTGTCATCGTCTTTGTCTCCGTCCATGTCTCCTGCCCCTTTGTCTCGGTCTTTGTCTCATGCACCTGTGTCTCTGTCTCTGTCTCTGTCTCTATATTACACTCTGTCTCCGTCTTTGTCTTCGTCTTTGTCTCCGTCTTTGTGCCTGCCTTTGTCTCCGTATTTTTATCCGTCTGTGTAACCATCTTTGTCTCCGTCTTTGTCTCCGTCTTTGCCTCCGTCTTTGTCTTCGTCTTAGTCTCCGTCTTTGTCTCTGTCTTTGTCTCCGTCTTTGTGCCTTTCTTTGTGTCCATATTTGTCACCGCCTTTGTCTCTGTATTTGTCTCCGTCTGTGTCTCCATATTTGTCTCCGTCTTTGTCTCCGTCTTTGCCTCCGTCTTTGTCTACGTCTCTGTCTCTGCCTCTGTCTCTGTCTCTGTCTCTGTCTCTGTCTCTGTCTCAGTCTCTGTCTCTGTCTCTGTCTCTGTCTCCATCTCTGTCTCTGTCTCTGTCTCTGTCTCTGCCTCTGTCTCTATCCATGTCTCTGTCCATGTCTCTGCTCCGTCTCCGTCTCTGTCTCTGTCTCTGTCTCTGTCTCTGTCTCTGTCTCTGTCTCTGTCTCTGTCTCTGTCTCTGTCTCTGTCTCTGCCTCTGTCTCTGTCCATGTCTCTGTCCATGTCTCTGCTCCGTCTCCGTCTCTGTCTCTGTCTCTGTCTCTGGCTCCATCTCTGTCTCTGTCTCAGTCTCTGTCTCTGTCTCTGTCTCTGTCTCTGTCCCTGTCTCCGTCTCTGTCCCCGTCTCTGTCTCTGTCCCTATCTCTGTCTCTGCCTCTGTCTCTGTCTCTGTCTCTGTCTCTGTCTCTGTCTCTGTCTCTGTCTCCGCCTCTGCCTCTGTCTCTGTCTCCGTCTTTGTCTCCGTCTCTGTCTCTGTCTCTGTCTCTGTCTCTGTCTCTGTCTCTGTCTCTGTCTCTGTCCCTGTCTCTGTCTCCGTCTCCGTCTTTGTCTCTGTCTCTGTCTCTGTCTCTGGCTCCATCTCTGTCTCTGTCTCAGTCTCAGTCTCTGTCTCTGCCTCAGTCTCTGTCTCTGTCTCTGTCTCTGTCTCCATCTCTGTCTCTGTCTCTGTCTCTGTCTCTGCCTCTGTCTCTGTCCATGTCTCTGTCCATGTCTCTGCTCCGTCTCCGTCTCTGTCTCTGTCTCTGTCTCTGGCTCCATCTCGGCCTCTGTCTCAGTCTCTGTCTCTGTCTCTGTCTCTGTCCCTGTCCCTGTCTCTGTCTCTGTCTCAGTCTCTGTCTCTGTCTCTGTCTCTGTCTCTGTCTCTGTCTCCGTCTTTGTCTCTGTCTTTGTCTCCATCTTTGTCTCCGTCTTTGTCTCCGTCTTTGTCTACGTCTTTGGCTACGTCTTTGTCATCGTCTTTGTCTCCGTCCATGTCTCCTGCCCCTTTGTCTCGGTCTTTGTCTCATGCACCTGTGTCTCTGTCTCTGTCTCTGTCTCTATATTACACTCTGTCTCCGTCTTTGTCTTCGTCTTTGTCTCCGTCTTTGTGCCTGTCTTTGTCTCCGTATTTGTATCCGTCTGTGTAACCATTTTTGTCTCCGTCTTTGTCTCCGTCTTTGCCTCCGTCTTTGTCTTCGTCTTAGTCTCCGTCTTTGTCTCTGTCTTTGTCTCCGTCTTTGTGCCTGTCTTTGTCTCCATATTTGTCACAGCCTTTGTCTCTGTATTTGTCTCCGTCTGTGTCTCCATATTTGTCTCCGTCTTTGTCTCCGTCTTTGCCTCCGTCTTTGTCTACGTCTCTGTCTCTGTCTCTGTCTCTGTCTCTGTCTCTGTCTCAGTCTCAGTCTCTGTCTCTGCCTCAGTCTCTGTCTCTGTCTCTGTCTCTGTCTCCATCTCTGTCTCTGTCTCTGTCTCTGTCTCTGCCTCTGTCTCTGTCCATGTCTCTGCTCCGTCTCCGTCTCTATCTCTGTCTCTGTCTCTGGCTCCATCTCTGCCTCTGTCTCAGTCTCTGTCTCTGTCTCTGTCCCTGTCCCTGTCTCTGTCTCTGTCTCTGTCTCTGTCTCTGTCTCTGTCTCTGTCTCTGTCTCTGTCTCTGTCTCTGTCTCTGTCTCCGTCTTTGTCTCTGTCTTTGTCTCCATCTTTGTCTCCGTCTTTGTCTCCGTCTTTGTCTACGTCTTTGGCTACGTCTTTGTCATCGTCTTTGTCTCCGTCCATGTCTCCTGCCCCTTTGTCTCGGTCTTTGTCTCATGCACCTGTGTCTCTGTCTCTGTCTCTGTCTCTATATTACACTCTGTCTCCGTCTTTGTCTTCGTCTTTGTCTCCGTCTTTGTGCCTGCCTTTGTCTCCGTATTTTTATCCGTCTGTGTAACCATCTTTGTCTCCGTCTTTGTCTCCGTCTTTGCCTCCGTCTTTGTCTTCGTCTTAGTCTCCGTCTTTGTCTCTGTCTTTGTCTCCGTCTTTGTGCCTTTCTTTGTGTCCATATTTGTCACCGCCTTTGTCTCTGTATTTGTCTCCGTCTGTGTCTCCATATTTGTCTCCGTCTTTGTCTCCGTCTTTGCCTCCGTCTTTGTCTACGTCTCTGTCTCTGCCTCTGTCTCTGTCTCTGTCTCTGTCTCTGTCTCTGTCTCAGTCTCTGTCTCTGTCTCTGTCTCTGTCTCCATCTCTGTCTCTGTCTCTGTCTCTGTCTCTGCCTCTGTCTCTATCCATGTCTCTGTCCATGTCTCTGCTCCGTCTCCGTCTCTGTCTCTGTCTCTGTCTCTGTTTCTGTCTCTGTCTCTGTCTCTGTCTCTGTCTCTGTCTCTGTCCATGTCTCTGCTCCGTCTCCGTCTCTGTCTCTGTCTCTGTCTCTGGCTCCATCTCTGTCTCTGTCTCAGTCTCTGTCTCTGTCTCTGTCTCTGTCCCTGTCTCTGTCTCTGTCCCCGTCTCTGCCTCCATCTCTGTCCCCGTCTCTGTCTCCGTCTCCGTCTCTGTCTCTGTCTCTGTCTCTGTCTCTGTCTCTGTCTCTGCCTCTGTCTCTGTCTCTGTCTCCGTCTCTGTCTCTGTCCCTATCTCTGTCTCTGTCTCTGTTCCCGTCTCTGTCTCCGCCTCTGCCTCTGTCTCTGTCTCCGTCTTTGTCTCCGTCTTTGTCTTCGTCGCCGTCTTCCTCTTCGTCTCCGTCTTTGTCTCCGCCTTTGTCTCCGTCTTTGTCTCCGTCCTCGTCTTCCTCTTCGTCTCCGCCTTTGTCTCCGTCTTTGTCACCGTCTTTGTCTCATGCGCCTCTGTCTCTGTCTGTGTCTATGTCTCTGTCTCTGCCTCTGTATCGGGCTCTGTCCCTATCCCTGTCTCTGTCTCTGTCTCTGTCCCTGTCTCTGTCTCTGTCCCCGTCTCTTTCTCCGTCTCCGTCTCTGTCTCTGTCTCTGCCTCTGTCTCCATCTCTGTCTCTGTCTCTGTCTCTGTCTCTGTCTCTGTCTCTGTCTCTGTCTCCATCTCTGTCGCTGTCTCTGCCGCTGTCTCTGTCTCTGTCTCTACCTCTGTCTCTGTCCCTGTCTCTGTCTCCGTCTCCGTCTCCGTCCTTGTCTCTGTCTCTGTCTCTGGCTCTATCTCTGTCTCTGTCTCTGTCTCTGTCCCTGTCTCTGTCTCCGTCTCCGTCTTTGTCTCTGTATCTGTCACTGTCTCTGGCTCCATCTCTGTCTCTGTCTCAGTCTCAGTCTCTGTCTCTGTCTCTGTCTCTGTCTCTGTCTCTGTCTCTGTCTCCATCTCTGTCTCTGTCTCTGTCTTTGTCTCTGTCTCTGCCTCTGTATCGGGCTCTGTCCCTATCCCTGTCTCTGTCTCTGTCTCTGTCCCTGTCTCTGTCTCTGTCCCCGTCTCTTTCACCGTCTCCGTCTCTGTCCCCGTCTCTGTCTCCGTCTCCGTCTCCGTCTCTGTCTCTGTCTCTGTCTCTGTCTCTGTCTCCATCTCTGTCTCTGTCTCTGTCTCTGTCTCTGTCTCTGTCTCTGTCTCCATCTCTGTATCTGTCTCCGTCCATGTCTCCTGCCCCTCAGTCTCGGTCTTTGCCTCATGCGCCTCTGTCTCTGTCTGTGTCTATGTCTCTGACTCTGCCTCTGTATCGGGCTCTGTCCCGGTCCCTGCCTCTGTCTCTGTCTCTGTCCCTGTCTCTGTCTCTGTCCCCGTCTCCGTCTCCGTCTCCGTCTCTGTCTCCGTCTCTGTCTCTGTCTCTGTCTCCATCTCTGTCTCTGTCTCTGTCTCTGTCTCTGTCTCTGTCTCTGTCTCTGTCTCTGTCTCTGTCTCTGTCTGTCTCCATCTCTGTCTCTGTCTCTGTGACTGTCTCCGTCTTTGTCTCTGTCTCTGTCTCTGTCCCTGTCTCTGTCTCCGTCTCCGTCTTTGTCTCTGTCTCTGTCTCTGGCTCTATCTCTGTCTCTGTCTCAGTCTCAGTCTCTGTCTCTGTCTCTGTCTCTGTCTCTGTCTCTGTCTCTGTCTCTGTCTCTGTCTCTGCCTCTGTCTCTGTCTCCATCTCTGTCTCTGTCTCTGTCTCTGTCTCTGTCTCTGTCTCTGTCTCTGCCTCTGTCTCTGTCTCTGTCTCTGTCTCTGTCTCTGTCTCTGCCTCTGTCTCTGTCCATGTCTCTGTCCATGTCTCTGCTCCGTCTCCGTCTCTGTCTCTGTCTCTGTCTCTGGCTCCATCTCTGTCTCTGTCTCAGTCTCTGTCTCTGTCTCCGTCTCCGTCTCTGTCTCTGTCTCTGTCTCTGTCTCTGTCTCTGTCCCTATCTCTGTCTCTGTCTCTGTCTCTGTCTCTGTCTCTGTCTCTGTCTCCATCTCTGTCTCTGTCTCAGTCTCTGTCTCTGTATCTGTCCCTGTCCCTGTCTCTGTCTCTGTCTCTGTCTCTGTCTCTGTCTCTGTCTCTGTCTCTGTCTCTGTCTCTGTCTCTGTCTCTGTCTCTGTCTCTGTCTTTGTCTCTGTCTCTGTCTCTGTCTCTGTCTCTGTCTCTGTCTCTGTCTCTGTCTTTGTATCCGTCTTTGTCTCCGTCTTTGTCTCCGTCGTTGTCTTCCTCTTTGTCTCCGCCTTTGTCTCCGCTTATGTCTCCTGCCCCTATGTCTCGGGCTTTGTCTCATGCACCTCTGTCTCTGTCTCTGTCTCTGTCTGTGTATCTGCCTCTGTCTCTGTCTCTGTCTCTGTCTCTGTCTGTGTCTGTGTCTCTGTCTCCGTCTCCGTATCGGACTCTGCTTCTGTCTCTGTCTCCGCCTTTGTCTCTGCCTTTTTTCTCCGTATTTGTCTCTGTCTGTGTCTCCATCTTTGTCTCCGTCTTTGCCTCCGTCTTGGTCTCGGTCTTTGTCTCCGTCTTTTTCTCCGTCTTTGTCTTCCTACTTGTCTCTGTTTTTGTCTCCGTCTCTGTCTCTTTCTCTGTCTCGGTCTCTGTCTCTGTCTCTGTCTCTGTCTCTGTCTCTGTCTCTGTCTCTGTCTCTGTCTCTGTCTCTGTCCCTGTCTCTGTCCCCGTCTCTGTCTCCGTCTCCGTCTCTGTCTCTGTCTCTGTCTCTGTCTCTGTCTCTGTCTCTGTCTCTGTCTCTGTCTCTCTCTCTGTCTCTGTCTCTGTCTCTGTCTATGTCTCTGTCTCTGTCTCTGTCCTCGTCTCTGTCTCCGTCTCCGTCTCGGTCTCTGTCTCTGTCTCTGTCTCTGTCTCTGTCTCCATCTCTGTCTCTGTCTCTGTCTCTGTCTCTGTCTCTGTCTCTGTCTCCATCTCTGTCTCTGTCTCTGTCGCTGTCTCTGTCTCTGTCTCTGCCTCTGTCTCTGTCCCTGTCTCTGTCTCCGTCTCCGTCTTTGTCTCTGTCTCTGTCCCTGGCTCCATCCCTGTCTCTGTCTCAGCCTCAGTCTCTGTATCTGTCTCTGTCTCTGTCTCTGTCTCTGTCTCTGTCTCTGTCTCTGTCTCTGTCTCTGTCTCTGTCTCTGTCTCTGTCTCTGTCTCTGTCTCTGTCTCTGTCTCTGTCTCTGTCTCTGTCTCTGTCTCTGTCTCTGTCTCTGTCTCTGTCTCTGTCTCTGTCTCTGTCTCTGTCTCTGTCTCTGTCTCTGTCTCTGTCTCTGTCTCTGTCTCTGTCTCTGTCCCTGTCTCTGTCCCCGTCTCTGTCTCCGTCTCCGTCTGTGTCTATGTCTCTGTCTCTGTCTCTGTCTCCATCTCTGTCTCTGTCTCTGTCTCTGTCTCTGTCTCTGTCTCTGTCTCCATCTCTGTCTCTGTCTCTGTCGCTGTCTCTGTCTCTGTCTCTGCCTCTGTCTCTGTCCCTGTCTCTGTCTCCGTCTCCGTCT
>CAMAOD020000243.1:140000-200000 GCA_945859595.2 Megachile willughbiella
TCTGTCTCTGTCTTTGTCTCTGTCTCTGTCTCTGTCTCTGTCTCTGTCTCTGTCTCTGTCTTTGTATCCGTCTTTGTCTCCGTCTTTGTCTCCGTCGTTGTCTTCCTCTTTGTCTCCGCCTTTGTCTCCGCTTATGTCTCCTGCCCCTATGTCTCGGGCTTTGTCTCATGCACCTCTGTCTCTGTCTCTGTCTCTGTCTGTGTCTCTGCCTCTGTCTCTGTCTTTGTCTCTGTCTCTGTCTGTGTCTGTGTCTCTGTCTCCGTCTCCGTATCGGACTCTGCTTCTGTCTCTGTCTCCGCCTTTGTCTCTGCCTTTTTTCTCCGTATTTGTCTCTGTCTGTGTCTCCATCTTTGTCTCCGTCTTTGCCTCCGTCTTGGTCTCGGTCTTTGTCTCCGTCTTTTTCTCCGTCTTTGTCTTCCTACTTGTCTCTGTTTTTGTCTCCGTCTCTGTCTCTTTCTCTGTCTCGGTCTCTGTCTCTGTCTCTGTCTCTGTCTCTGTCTCTGTCTCTGTCTCTGTCTCTGTCCCTGTCTCTGTCCCCGTCTCTGTCTCCGTCTCCGTCTCTGTCTCTGTCTCTGTCTCTGTCTCTGTCTCTGTCTCTGTCTCTGTCTCTCTCTCTGTCTCTGTCTCTGTCTCTGTCTATGTCTCTGTCTCTGTCTCTGTCCTCGTCTCTGTCTCCGTCTCCGTCTCGGTCTCTGTCTCTGTCTCTGTC
Source organism: Megachile willughbiella (assembly GCA_945859595.2). Classification (NCBI taxonomy): domain Eukaryota; kingdom Metazoa; phylum Arthropoda; class Insecta; order Hymenoptera; family Megachilidae; genus Megachile; species Megachile willughbiella. The sequence goes on from CAMAOD020000243.1 coordinate 140,710, forward strand.
TCTGTCTCTGTCTCTGTCTCCATCTCTGTCTCTGTCTCTGTCTCTGTCTCTGTCTCTGTCTCTGTCTCCATCTCTGTCTCTGTCTCTGTCGCTGTCTCTGTCTCTGTCTCTGCCTCTGTCTCTGTCCCTGTCTCTGTCTCCGTCTCCGTCTTTGTCTCTGTCTCTGTCCCTGGCTCCATCCCTGTCTCTGTCGCAGCCTCAGTCTCTGTATCTCTCTCTGTCTCTGTCTCTGTCTCTGTCTCTGTCTCTGTCTCTGTCTCTGTCTCTGTCTCTGTCTCTGTCTCTGTCTCTGTCTCTGTCTCTGTCTCTGTCTCTGTCTCTGTCTCTGTCTCTGTCTCTGTCTCTGTCTCTGTCTCTGTCTCTGTCTCTGTCTCTGTCTCTGTCTCTGTCTCTGTCTCTGTCTCTGTCTCTGTCTCTGTCCCTGTCTCTGTCCCCGTCTCTGTCTCCGTCTCCGTCTGTGTCTCTGTCTCTGTCTCTGTCTCTGTCTCCATCTCTGTCTCTGTCTCTGTCTCTGTCTCTGTCTCTGTCTCTGTCTCCATATCTGTCTCTGTCTCTGTCGCTGTCTCTGTCTCTGTCTCTGCCTCTGTCTCTGTCCCTGTCTCTGTCTCCGTCTCCGTCTTTGTCTCTGTCTCTGTCTCTGTCTCTGTCTCTGTCTCCATCTCTGTCTCTGTCTCTGTCTCTGTCTCTGTGGCTGTCTCCATCTCTGCCTCTGTCTCTGTCTCTGTCTCTGTCTCTGTCTCTGTCTCTGTCTCTGTCTCTGTCCCCGTCTCCGTCTCCGTCTCCGTCTCTGTCTCCGTCTCTGTCTCTGTCTCTGTCTCCATCTCTGTCTCTGTCTCTGTCTCTGTCTCTGTCTCTGTCTCTGTCTCTGTCTCTGTCTCTGTCTATGTCTCTGTCTCTGTCTCTGTCCTCGTCTCTGTCTCCGTCTCCGTCTCTGTCTCTGTCTCTGTCTCTGTCTCTGTCTCTGTCTCTGTCTCTGTCTCTGTCTCTGTCTCTGTCCCCGTCTCTGTCTCCGTCTCCGTCTCTGTCTCTGTCTCTGTCTCTGTCTCTGTCTCTGTCTCCATCTCTGTCTCTGTCTCTGTTTCTGTCTCTGTCTCTGTCTCCATCTCTGTCTCTGTCTCTGTCGCTGTCTCTGTCTCTGTCTCTGCCTCTGTCTCTGTCCCTGCCTCTGTCTCCGTCTCCGTCTCTGTCTCTGTCTCTGTCTCTGTCTCTGTCTCTGTGCCTGTCTCTGTCTCTGTATCTGCCTCTGTCTCTGTCCACGTCCCTGTCTCTGTCTCTGTCTGTCTCCATCTCTGTCTCTGTCTCTGTGGCTGTCTCCGTCTTTGTCTACGCCTCTGTCTCTGTCTCTGTCTCTGTCTCTGTCTCTGTCTCTGTCTCTGTCTCTGTCTCTGTCTCTGTCTCTGTCTCTGTCTCTGTCTCTGTCTCTGTCTCTGTCTCTGTCTCTGTCTCTGTCCCCGTCTCCGTCTCCGTCTCCGTCTCTGTCTCCGTCTCTGTCTCTGTCTCTGTCTCCATCTCTGTCTCTGTCTCTGTCTCTGTCTCTGTCTCTGTCTCTGTCTCTGTCTCTGTCTCTGTCTCTGTCTATGTCTCTGTCTCTGTCTCTGTCCTCGTCTCTGTCTCCGTCTCCGTCTCTGTCTCTGTCTCTGTCTCTGTCTCTGTCTCTGTCTCTGTCTCTGTCTCTGTCTCTGTCTCTGTCTCTGTCTCTGTCCCCGTCTCTGTCTCCGTCTCCGTCTCTGTCTCTGTCTCTGTCTCTGTCTCTGTCTCTGTCTCCATCTCTGTCTCTGTCTCTGTTTCTGTCTCTGTCTCTGTCTCCATCTCTGTCTCTGTCTCTGTCGCTGTCTCTGTCTCTGTCTCTGCCTCTGTCTATGTCCCTGCCTCTGTCTCCGTCTCCGTCTCTGTCTCTGTCTCTGTCTCTGTCTCTGTCTCTGTGCCTGTCTCTGTCTCTGTCTCTGCCTCTGTCTCTGTCCACGTCCCTGTCTCTGTCTCTGTCTGTCTCCATCTCTGTCTCTGTCTCTGTGGCTGTCTCCGTCTTTGTCTACGCCTCTGCCTCTGTCTCTGTCTCTGTCTCTGTCTCTGTCTCTGTCTCTGTCTCTGTCTCTGTCTCTGTCTCTGTCTCTGTCTCTGTCTCTGTCTCTGTCTCTGTCTCTGTCTCTGTCTCTGTCTCTGTCTCTGTCTCTGTCTCTGTCTCTGTCTCTGTCCCTGTCTCTGTCTCCGTCTCCGTCTTTGTCTCTGTCTCTGTCTCTGTCTCTGGCTCCATCCCTGTCTCTGTCTCTGTCTCTGTCTCTGTCTCTGTCTCCATCTCTGTCTCTGTCTCTGTCTCTGTCTCTCTCTCTGTCTCTGTCTCTGTCTCTGTCTCTGTCTCTGTCTCTGTCTCTGTCTCTGTCTCTGTCTCTGTCTTTGTCTCTGTCTTTGTCTCCATCTTTGTCTCTGTCTTTGTCTCCGTCTTTGTCGCCGTCTTTGTCTCCGTCGTCGTCTTCCTCTTCGTCTGCGTCATTGTCTCCGTCTTTGTCTACGTCTTTGTCTACGTCTTTGTCACCGTCTTTCTCTCCGTCCATGTCTCCTGCCCCTTTGTCTCGGTCTTTGTCTCATGCACCTGTGTCTCTGTCTCTGTCTCTGTCTCTGTCTCTGTCTGTGTCTCTCTCTCTGTCTCTGTCTCTATATTACACTCTGTCTCCGTCTTTGTCTTCGTCTCTGTCTCCGTCCTTGTGCCTGTCTTGGTCTCCGTATTTGTATCCGTCTGTGTAACCATCTTCGTCTCCGTCTTTGTCTCCGTCTTTGCCTCCGTCTTTGTCTTCATCTTTGTCTCCGTCTTTGTCTCTGTCTTTGTCTCCGTCTTTGTGCCTGTCTTTGTCTCCATATTTGTCACCGTCTTTGTCTCTGTATTTGTCTCCGTCTGTGTCTCCATATTTGTCTCTGTCTACGTCTGTCTACGTCTTTGTCTACGTCTTTGTCACCGTCTTTGTCTCCGTCCATGTCTCCTGCCCCTCTGTCTCGGTCTTTGTCTCATGCGCCTCTGTCTCTGTCTGTGTCTATGTCTCTGTCTCTGCCTCTGTATCGGGCTCTGTCCCGGTCCCTGTCTCTGTCTCTGTCTCTGTCCCTGTCTCTGTCTTTGTCTCTGTCTCTGTCTCTGGCTCCATCTCTGTCTCTGTCTCAGTCTCTGTCTCTGTCTCTGTCTCTGTCTCCATCTCTGTCTCTGTCGCTGTCTCTGTCTCTGTCCCTGTCTCTGTCTCTGTCTCTGTCTCTGTCTCTGTCTCTGCCTCTGTCTCTGTCTCTGCCTCCATCTCTGTCTCTGTCTCTGTCTCTGTCTCTGCCTCTGTCTCTGTCCATGTCTCTGTCCATGTCTCTGCTCCGTCTCCGTCTCCGTCTCTGTCTCTCTCTCTGTCTCTGTCTCTGTCTCTGTCTGTGTCTCTGTCTCTGTCTCTGTCTCTGTCTCTGTCTCTGTCTCTGTCTCTGTATTACACTCTGTCTCCGTCTTTGTCTTCGTCTTTGTCTCCGTCTTTGTCTCCGTCTTTGCCTCCGTCTTTGTCTTCGTCTTAGTCTCCGTCTTTGTCTCTGTCTTTGTCTCCGTCTTTGTGCCTGTCTTTGTCTCCATATTTGTCACCGCCTTTGTCTCTGTATTTGTCTCCGTCTGTGTCTCCATATTTGTCTCCGTCTTTGGCTCCGTCTTTGCCTCCGTCTTTGTCTACGTCTTTGTCTCCGTCTTTGTCTCCGTCTTTGTCTTCGTCTTAGTCTCCGTCTTTGTCTCTGTCTTGGTCTCCGTCTTTGTGCCTGTCTTTGTCTCCATATTTGTCACCGCCTTTGTCTCTGTATTTGTCTCTGTCTTTGTCTCCATCTTTGTCTCTGTCTTTGTCTCCGTCTTTGTCGCCGTCTTTGTCTCCGCCGTCGTCTTCCTCTTCGTCTGCGTCATTGTCTCCGTCTTTGTCTACGTCTTTGTCTACGCCTTTGTCACCGTCTTTGTCTCCGTCTATGTCTCCTGCCCCTTTGTCTCGGTCTTTGTCTCATGCACCTGTGTCTCTGTCTCTGTCTCTGTCTCTGTCTCTGTCTGTGTCTCTGTCTCTGTCTCTATATTACACTCTGTCTCCGTCTTTGTCTTCGTCTCTGTCTCCGTCTTTGTGCCTGTCTTTGTCTCCGTATTTGTATCCGTCTGTGTAACCATCTTTGTCTCCGTCTTTGTCTCCGTCTTTGCCTCCGTCTTTGTCTTCGTCTTTGTCTCCGTCTTTGTCTCTGTCTTTGTCTCCGTCTTTGTGCCTGGCTTTGTCTCCATATTTGTCACCGTCTTCGTCTCTGTATTTTTCTCCGTCTGTGTCTCCATATTTGTCTCTGTCTACGTCTGTCTACGTCTTTGTCTACGTCTTTCTCACCGTCTTTGTCTCCGTCCATGTCTCCTGCCCCTCTGTCTCGGTCTTTGTCTCATGCGCCTCTGTCTCTGTCTCTGTCTCTGTTTCTGTCTCTGTCTCTGTCTCTGTCTCTGTCTCTGTCTCTGTCTCTGTCTCTGTCTCTGTCTCTGTCTCTGTCTCTGTCTCTGTCTCTGTCTCTGTCTCTGTATCTGCCTCTGTCTCTGTCTCCGTCTTTGTCTCTGTCTTTGTCTCCATCTTTGTCTCTGTCCTTGTCTCCGTCTTTGTCGCCGTCTTTGTCTCCGTCGTCGTCTTCCTCTTCGTCTGCGTCATTGTCTCCGTCTTTGTCTACGTCTTTGTCACCGTCTTTGTCTCCGTCCATGTCTCCTGCCCCTCTGTCTCGGTCTTTGTCTCATGCGCCTCTGTCTCTATCTGTGTCTATGTCTCTGTCTCTGCCTCTGTATCGGGCTCTGTCCCTGTCTCTGTCTCTGTCCCTGTCTCTGTCTCTGTCTCTGTCTCTGCCTCTGTCTCTGTCTCTGTCTCTGTCTCTGTCTCTGTCTCTGTCTCTGTCCCCGTCTCTGTCTCTGTCTCCGTCTCCGTCTCTGTCTCTGTCTCAGTCTCAGTCTCTGTCTCTGTCTCAGTCTCTGTCTCTGTCTCTGTCTCTGTCTCCATCTCTGTCTCTGTCTCTGTCTCTGTCTCTGTCTCTGTCTCTGTCACTGTCTCTGTCTCTGTCTCTGCCTCTGTCTCTGTCCCTGTCTCTGTCTCTGTCTCTGTCTCTGTCTCTGCCTCTGTCTCTGTCCATGTCTCTGTCCATGTCTCTGCTCCGTCTCCGTCTCTGTCTCTGTCTCTGGCTCCATCTCTGTCTCTGTCTCAGTCTCCGTCTCTGTCTCTGTCCCTGTCCCTGTCTCTGTCTCTGTCTCTGTCTCTGCCTCTGTCTCTGTCTCTGTCTCTGTCTCTGTCTCTGTCTCTGTCTCTGTCTCTGTCTCTGTCTCTGTCTCTGTCTCTGTCTCTGTCTCTGTCTCTGTCTCTGTCTCCGTCTTTGTCTCTGTCTTTGTCTCCATCTTTGTCCCCGTCTTTGTCTCCGCCTTTGTCTACGTCTTTGGCTACGTCTTTGTCATTGTCTTTGTTTCCGTCCATGTCTCCTGCCTCTTTGTCTCGGTCTTTGTCTCATGCACCTGTGTCTCTGTCTCTGTCTCTGTCTCTGTCTCTGTCTCTGTCTGTGTCTCTGTCTCTGTCTCTATATTACACTCTGTCTCCGTCTTTGTCTTCGTCTTTGTCTCCGTCTTTGTCTCCGTCTTTGCCTCCGTCTTTGTCTTCGTCTTAGTCTCCGTCTTTGTCTCTGTCTTTGTCTCCGTCTTTGTGCCTGTCTTTGTCTCCATATTTGTCACCGCCTTTGTCTCTGTATTTGTCTCCGTCTGTGTCTCCATATTTGTCTCCGTCTTTGGCTCCGTCTTTGCCTCCGTCTTTGTCTACGTCTTTGTCTCCGTCTTTGTCTCCGTCCATGTATCCTGCCCCTCTGTCTCGGTCTTTGTCTCATGCGCGTCTCTCTCTGTCTCTGTCTCTGTCTGTGTCTCTGTCTCTGTCTCTGTTTCTGTCTCTGTCTCTGTCTCTGTCTCTGTCTCTGTCTCTGTGCCTGTCTCTGTCTCTGTCCCCGTCTCTGTCTCCGTCTCCGTCTCTGTCTCTGTCTCTGTCTCTGCCTCTGTCTCTGTCCCTGTCTCTGTCTCCGTCTCCGTCTCTGTCTCTGTCTCTGTCTCTGTGCCTGTCTTTGTCTCTGTCTCTGCCTCTGTCTCTGTCCCCGTCTCTGTCTCCGTCTCCGTCTCTGTCTCTGTCTCTGTCTGTGTCTCTGTCTCTGTCTCTGTCTCCATCTCTGTATCTGTCTCCGTCCATGTCTCCTGCCCCTCAGTCTCGGTCTTTGTCTCATGCGCCTCTGTCTCTGTCTGTGTCTATGTCTCTGTCTCTGCCTCCATCTCTGTCTCTGTCTCTGTCTCTGTCTCTGTCTCTGTCTCTGTCTCTGTCTTTGTCTCCGTCTTTGTGCCTGTCTTTGTCTCCATATTTGTCACCGCCTTTGTCTCTGTATTTGTCTCTGTCTTTGTCTCCATCTTTGTCTCTGTCTTTGTCTCCGTCTTTGTCGCCGTCTTTGTCTCCGCCGTCGTCTTCCTCTTCGTCTGCGTCATTGTCTCCGTCTTTGTCTACGTCTTTGTCTACGTCTTTGTCACCGTCTTTGTCTCCGTCTATGTCTCCTGCCCCTCTGTCTCGGTCTTTGTCTCATGCACCTGTGTCTCTGTCTCTGTCTCTGACTCTGTCTCTGTCTGTGTCTCTGTCTCTGTCTCTATATTACACTCTGTCTCCGTCTTTGCCTTCGTCTTTGTCTCCGTCTTTGTGCCTGTCTTTGTCTCCGTATTTGTATCCGTCTGTGTAACCATCTTTGTCTCCGTCTTTGTCTCCGTCTTTGTCTACGTCTCTGTCTCTGTCTCTGTCTCTGTCTCTGTCTCTGTCTCTGTCTTTGTCTCTGTCTCTGTCTCTGTCTCTGTCTCTGTCTCTGTCTCTGTCTCTGTCTCTGTCCCTGTCTCTGTCTCCGTCTCCGTCTTTGTCTCCATCTTTGTCTCTGTCTTTGTCTCCGTCTTTGTCGCCGTCTTTGTCTCCGTCGTCGTCTTCCTCTTCGTCTGCGTCATTGTCTCCGTCTTTGTCTACGTCTTTGTCACCGTCTTTCTCTCCGTCCATGTCTCCTGCCCCTTTGTCTCGGTCTTTGTCTCATGCACCTGTGTCTCTGTCTCTGTCTCTGTCTCTGTCTCTGTCTCTGTCTCTGTCTGTGTCTCTGTCTCTGTCTCTGTCTCTATATTACACTCTGTCTCCGTCTTTGTCTTCGTCTCTGTCTCCGTCTTTGTGCCTGTCTTTGTCTCCGTATTTGTATCCGTCTGTGTAACCATCTTTGTCTCCGTCTTTGTCTCCGTCTTTGCCTCCGTCTTTGTCTTCGTCTTTGTCTCCGTCTTTGTCTCCGTCTTTGTCTCTGTCTTTGTCTCCGTCTTTGTGCCTGTCTTTGTCTCCATATTTGTCACCGTCTTTGTCTCTGTATTTGTCTCCGTCTGTGTCTCCATATTTGTCTCTGTCTACGTCTGTCTACGTCTTTGTCTACGCCTTTGTCACCGTCTTTGTCTCCGTCCATGTCTCCTGCCCCTCTGTCTCGGTCTTTGTCTCATGCGCCTCTGTCTCTGTCTGTGTCTATGTCTCTGTCTCTGCCTCTGTATCGGGCTCTGTCCCTGTCTCTGTCTCTGTCCCTGTCTCTGTCTCTGTCTCTGTCTCTGCCTCTGTCTCTGTCTCTGTCTCCGTCTCTGTCTCTGTCTCTGTCTCTGTCTCTGTCTCTGTCTCTGTCTCTGTCTCTGTCTCTGTCTCTGTCTCTGTCTCCGTCTTTGTCTCTGTCTTTGTCTCCATCTTTGTCTCCGTCTCTGTCTCCGTCTTTGTCTCTGTCTTTGTCTCCATCTTTGTCTCCGTCTTTGTCTCCGTCTTTGTCTCCGTCTTTGTCTACGTCTTTGGCTACGTCTTTGTCATCGTCTTTGTCTCCGTCCATGTCTCCTGCCCCTTTGTCTCGGTCTTTGTCTCATGCACCTGTGTCTCTGTCTCTGTCTCTGTCTCTGTCTCTGCCTCTGTATCGGGCTCTGTCCCTGTCTCTGTCTCTGTCCCTGTCTCTGTCTCTGTCTCTGTCTCTGCCTCTGTCTCTGATCTGTCTCTGTCTCTGTCCCTGTCTCTGTCTCTGTCCCTGTCTCTGTCTCTGTCTCTGTCTCAGCCTCTGTCTCTGTCTCTGTCTCTGTCTCTGTCTCTGTCTCTGTCTCTGTCCCTGTCTCTGTCTCTGTCCCTGTCTCTGTCTCTGTCTCTGTCTCTGCCTCTGTCTCTGTCTCTGTCTCTGTCTCTGTCTCTGTCTCTGTCTCTGTCTCTGTCTCTGTCTCTGTCTCTGTCTCTGTCCCTGTCTCTGTCTCTGTCTCTGTCTCTGTCTCTGTCTCTGTCTCTGCCTCTGTCTCTGTCCATGTCTCTGTCCATGTCTCTGCTCCGTCTCCGTCTCTGTCTCTGTCTCTGTCTCTGTCTCTGTCTCTGTCTCTGTCTCTGTCTCTGTCTCTGTCTCTGTCTCTGTCTCTGTCTCTGTCTCTGTCTCTGTCTCTGTCTCTGTCTCTGTCTCCGTCTTTGTCTCTGTCTTTGTCTCCATCTTTGTCTCCGTCTTTGTCTCCGTCTTTGCCTACGTCTTTGGCTACGTCTTTGTCATCGTCTTTGTCTCCGTCCATGTCTCCTGCCCCTTTGTCTCGGTCTTTGTCTCATGCACCTGTGTCTCTGTCTCTGTCTCTGTCTGTGTCTCTGTCTCTGTCTCTATATTACACTCTGTCTCCGTCTTTGCCTTCGTCTTTGTCTCCGTCTTTGTGCCTGTCTTTGTCTCCGTATTTGTATCCGTCTGTGTAACCATCTTTGTCTCCGTCTTTGTCTCCGTCTTTGCCTCCGTCTTTGTCTTCGTCTTAGTCTCCGTCTTTGTCTCTGTCTTTGTCTCCGTCTTTGTGCCTGTCTTTGTCTCCATATTTGTCACCGCCTTTGTCTCTGTATTTGTCTCCGTCTGTGTCTCCATATTTGTCTCCGTCTTTGTCTCCGTCTTTGCCTCCGTCTTTGTCTACGTCTCTCTCTCTGTCTCTGTCTCTGTCTCTGTCTCTGTCTCTGTCTCTGTCTCTGTCTCTGTCTCTGTCTCTGTCTCTGTCTCTGACTCTGTCTCTGTCTCTGTCTCTGTCTCTGTCTCTGTCTCTGTCTCTGTCTCTGTCCCTGTCTCTGTCTCCGTCTCCGTCTTTGTCTCTGTCTCTGTCTCTGTCTCTGGCTCCATCTCTGTCTCTGTCTCAGTCTCAGTCTCTGTCTCTGTCTCAGTCCTTGTCTCTGTCTCTGTCTCTGTCTCCATTTCTGTCTCTGTCTCTGTCTCTGTCTCTGTCTCTGTCTCTGTCTCTGTCTCTGCCTCTGTCTCTGTCTCCATCTCTGTCTCTGTCTCTGTCTCTGTCTCTGTCTCTGTCTCTGTCTCTGTCTCTGTCTCTGTCTCTGTCTCTGTCTCTGCCTCTGTCTATGTCCATGTCTCTGTCCATGTCTCTGCTCCGTCTCCGTCTCTGTCTCTGTCTCTGTCTCTGGCTCCATCTCTGTCTCTGTCTCAGTCTCTGTCCCTGTCTCTGTCTCTGTCCCTGTCTCTGTCTCTGTCTCTGCCTCTGTCTCTGTCTCTGGCTCCATCTCTGTCTCTGCCTCTGTCTCTGTCTCCGTCTCTGCCTCTGTCTCTGCCTCTGTCTCCGTCTCTGTCTCTGTCCCTATCTCTGTCTCTGTCTCTGTTCCCGTCTCTGTCTCCGCCTCTGCCTCTGTCTCTGTCTCCGTCTTTGTCTCCGTCTTTGTCTTCGTCGTCGTCTTCCTCTTCGTCTCCGTCTTTGTCTCCGCCTTTGTCTCCGTCCTCGTCTTCCTCTTCGTCTCTGCCTTTGTCTCCGTCTTTGTCGCCGTCTTTGTCTCATGCGCCTCTGTCTCTGTCTGTGTCTATGTCTCTGGCTCTGCCTCTGTATCGGGCTCTGTCCCTATCCCTGTCTCTGTCTCTGTCTCTGTCCCTGTCTCTGTCTCTGTCCCCGTCTCTTTCTCCGTCTCCGTCTCTGTCTCTGTCTCTGTCTCTGTCTCTGTCTCCATCTCTGTCTCTGTCTCAGTCTCTGTCTCTGTCTCTGTCTCTGTCTCCGTCTCTGTCTCTGTCTCCATCTGTGTCTCTGTCTCTGTCTCTGTCTCTGTCTCTGTCTCTGTCTCTGTCTCTGTCTCTGTCTCTGTCTCTGTCTCTGTCTCTGTCTCTGTCTCTGTCTCTGTCTCTGTCTCTGTCTTTGTCTCTGTCTTTGTCTCCATCTTTGTCTCTGCCTCTGTCTCTGTCTCTGTCTCCATCTCTGTCTCTGTCTCTGTTTCTGTCTCTGTCTCTGTCTCCATCTCTGTCTCTGTCTCTGTCGCTGTCTCTGTCTCTGTCTCTGCCTCTGTCTCTGTCCCTGCCTCTGTCTCCGTCTCCGTCTCTGTCTCTGTCTCTGTCTCTGTCTCTGTCTCTGTCTCTGTGCCTGTCTCTGTCTCTGTCTCTGCCTCTGTCTCTGTCCACGTCCCTGTCTCTGTCTCTGTCTGTCTCCATCTCTGTCTCTGTCTCTGTGGCTGTCTCCGTCTTTGTCTACGCCTCTGTCTCTGTCTCTGTCTCTGTCTCTGTCTCTGTCTCTGTCTCTGTCTCTGTCTCTGTCTCTGTCTCTGTCTCTGTCTCTGTCTCTGTCTCTGTCTCTGTCTCTGTCTCTGTCTCTGTCTCTGTCTCTGTCCCTGTCTCTGTCTCCGTCTCCGTCTTTGTCTCTGTCTCTGTCTCTGTCTCTGGCTCCATCCCTGTCTCTGTCTCTGTCTCTGTCTCTGTCTCTGTCTCCATCTCTGTCTCTGTCTCTGTCTCTGTCTCTCTCTCTGTCTCTGTCTCTGTCTTTGTCTCTGTCTCTGTCTCTGTCTCTGTCTCTGTCTCTGTCTCTGCCTCTGTCTCTGTCTTTGTCTCTGTCTTTGTCTCCATCTTTGTCTCTGTCCTTGTCTCCGTCTTTGTCGCCGTCTTTGTCTCCGTCGTCGTCTTCCTCTTCGTCTGCGTCATTGTCTCCGTCTTTGTCTACGTCTTTGTCTACGTCTTTGTCACCGTCTTTCTCTCCGTCCATGTCTCCTGCCCCTTTGTCTCGATCTTTGTCTCATGCACCTGTGTCTCTGTCTCTGTCTCTGTCTCTGTCTCTGTCTGTGTCTCTCTCTCTGTCTCTGTCTCTATATTACACTCTGTCTCCGTCTTTGTCTTCGTCTCTGTCTCCGTCCTTGTGCCTGTCTTGGTCTCCGTATTTGTATCCGTCTGTGTAACCATCTTTGTCTCCGTCTTTGTCTCCGTCTTTGCCTCCGTCTTTGTCTTCATCTTTGTCTCCGTCTTTGTCTCTGTCTTTGTCTCCGTCTTTGTGCCTGTCTTTGTCTCCATATTTGTCACCGTCTTTGTCTCTGTATTTGTCTCCGTCTGTGTCTCCATATTTGTCTCTGTCTACGTCTGTCTACGTCTTTGTCTACGTCTTTGTCACCGTCTTTGTCTCCGTCCATGTCTCCTGCCCCTCTGTCTCGGTCTTTGTCTCATGCGCCTCTGTCTCTGTCTGTGTCTATGTCTCTGTCTCTGCCTCTGTATCGGGCTCTGTCCCGGTCCCTGTCTCTGTCTCTGTCTCTGTCCCTGTCTCTGTCTTTGTCTCTGTCTCTGTCTCTGGCTCCATCTCTGTCTCTGTCTCAGTCTCTGTCTCTGTCTCTGTCTCTGTCTCCATCTCTGTCTCTGTCGCTGTCTCTGTCTCTGTCCCTGTCTCTGTCTCTGTCTCTGTCTCTGTCTCTGTCTCTGCCTCTGTCTCTGTCTCTGCCTCCATCTCTGTCTCTGTCTCTGTCTCTGTCTCTGCCTCTGTCTCTGTCCATGTCTCTGTCCATGTCTCTGCTCCGTCTCCGTCTCCGTCTCTGTCTCTGTCTCTGTCTCTGTCTCTGTCTCTGTCTGTGTCTCTGTCTCTGTCTCTGTCTCTGTCTCTGTCTCTGTCTCTGTATTACACTCTGTCTCCGTCTTTGTCTTCGTCTTTGTCTCCGTCTTTGTCTCCGTCTTTGCCTCCGTCTTTGTCTTCGTCTTAGTCTCCGTCTTTGTCTCTGTCTTTGTCTCCGTCTTTGTGCCTGTCTTTGTCTCCATATTTGTCACCGCCTTTGTCTCTGTATTTGTCTCCGTCTGTGTCTCCATATTTGTCTCCGTCTTTGGCTCCGTCTTTGCCTCCGTCTTTGTCTACGTCTTTGTCTCCGTCTTTGTCTCCGTCTTTGTCTTCGTCTTAGTCTCCGTCTTTGTCTCTGTCTTGGTCTCCGTCTTTGTGCCTGTCTTTGTCTCCATATTTGTCACCGCCTTTGTCTCTGTATTTGTCTCTGTCTTTGTCTCCATCTTTGTCTCTGTCTTTGTCTCCGTCTTTGTCGCCGTCTTTGTCTCCGCCGTCGTCTTCCTCTTCGTCTGCGTCATTGTTTGCGTCTTTGTCTACGTCTTTGTCTACGCCTTTGTCACCGTCTTTGTCTCCGTCTATGTCTCCTGCCCCTTTGTCTCGGTCTTTGTCTCATGCACCTGTGTCTCTGTCTCTGTCTCTGTCTCTGTCTCTGTCTGTGTCTCTGTCTCTGTCTCTATATTACACTCTGTCTCCGTCTTTGTCTTCGTCTCTGTCTCCGTCTTTGTGCCTGTCTTTGTCTCCGTATTTGTATCCGTCTGTGTAACCATCTTTGTCTCCGTCTTTGTCTCCGTCTTTGCCTCCGTCTTTGTCTTCGTCTTTGTCTCCGTCTTTGTCTCTGTCTTTGTCTCCGTCTTTGTGCCTGGCTTTGTCTCCATATTTGTCACCGTCTTCGTCTCTGTATTTTTCTCCGCCTGTGTCTCCATATTTGTCTCTGTCTACGTCTGTCTACGTCTTTGTCTACGTCTTTCTCACCGTCTTTGTCTCCGTCCATGTCTCCTGCCCCTCTGTCTCGGTCTTTGTCTCATGCACCTGTGTCTCTGTCTCTGTCTCTGTCTCTGTCTCTGTCTCTGTCTGTGTCTCTGTCTCTGTCTCTATATTACACTCTGTGTCCGTCTTTGTCTTCGTCTTTGTCTCCGTCTTTGTCTCCGTCTTTGCCTCCGTCTTTGTCTTCGTCTTAGTCTCCGTCTTTGTCTCTGTCTTTGTCTCCGTCTTTGTGCCTGTCTTTGTCTCCATATTTGTCACCGCCTTTGTCTCTGTATTTGTCTCCGTCTGTGTCTCCATATTTGTCTCCGTCTTTGGCTCCGTCTTTGCCTCCGTCTTTGTCTACGTCTTTGTCTCCGTCTTTGTCTCCGTCCATGTATCCTGCCCCTCTGTCTCGGTCTTTGTCTCATGCGCGTCTCTCTCTGTCTCTGTCTCTGTCTGTGTCTCTGTCTCTGTCTCTGTTTCTGTCTCTGTCTCTGTCTCTGTCTCTGTCTCTGTCTCTGTGCCTGTCTCTGTCTCTGTCTCTGCCTCTGTCTCTGTCCCCGTCTCTGTCTCCGTCTCCGTCTCTGTCTCTGTCTCTGTCTCTGCCTCTGTCTCTGTCCCTGTCTCTGTCTCCGTCTCCGTCTCTGTCTCTGTCTCTGTCTCTGTGCCTGTCTCTGTCTCTGTCTCTGCCTCTGTCTCTGTCCCCGTCTCTGTCTCCGTCTCCGTCTCTGTCTCTGTCTCTGTCTGTGTCTCTGTCTCTGTCTCTGTCTCCATCTCTGTATCTGTCTCCGTCCATGTCTCCTGCCCCTCAGTCTCGGTCTTTGTCTCATGCGCCTCTGTCTCTGTCTGTGTCTATGTCTCTGTCTCTGCCTCCATCTCTGTCTCTGTCTCTGTCTCTGTCTCTGTCTCTGTCTCTGTCTCTGTCTTTGTCTCCGTCTTTGTGCCTGTCTTTGTCTCCATATTTGTCACCGCCTTTGTCTCTGTATTTGTCTCTGTCTTTGTCTCCATCTTTGTCTCTGTCTTTGTCTCCGTCTTTGTCGCCGTCTTTGTCTCCGCCGTCGTCTTCCTCTTCGTCTGCGTCATTGTCTCCGTCTTTGTCTACGTCTTTGTCTACGTCTTTGTCACCGTCTTTGTCTCCGTCTATGTCTCCTGCCCCTTTGTCTCGGTCTTTGTCTCATGCACCTGTGTCTCTGTCTCTGTCTCTGACTCTGTCTCTGTCTGTGTCTCTGTCTCTGTCTCTATATTACACTCTGTCTCCGTCTTTGTCTTCGTCTCTGTCTCCGTCTTTGTGCCTGTCTTTGTCTCCGTATTTGTATCCGTCTGTGTAACCATCTTTGTCTCCGGCTTTGTCTCCGTCTTTGCCTCCGTCTTTGTCTTCGTCTTTGTCTCCGTCTTTGTCTCTGTCTTTGTCTCCGTCTTTGTGCCTGTCTTTGTCTCCATATTTGTCACCGTCTTTGTCTCTGTATTTGCCTCCGTCTGTGTCTCCATATTTGTCTCTGTCTACGTCTGTCTACGTTTTGTCTACGTCTTTCTCACCGTCTTTGTCTCCGTCCATGTCTCCTGCCCCTCTGTCTCGGTCTTTGTCTCATGCGCCTCTGTCTCTGTCCCTGTCTCTGTCTCTGTCTCTGTCTCTGTCTCTGTCTCTGTCTCTGTCTCTGTCTCTGTCTCTGTCTCTGTCTCTGTCTCTGTCTCTGTCTCTGTCTCTGTCTCTGTCTCTGTCTCTGTCTCTGTCTCTGTCTCTGTCCCCGTCTCTGTCTCCGTCTCTGTCTCTGTCTCAGTCTCAGTCTCTGTCTCTGTCTCAGTCTCTGTCTCTGTCTCTGTCTCTGTCTCCATCTCTGTCTCTGTCTCTGTCTCTATCTCTGTCTCTGTCTCTGTCTCTGTCTCTGTCCCGGTCTCTGTCTCTGTCTCTGTCTCTGTCTCTGCCTCTGTCTCTGTCTCAGTCTCTGTCTCTGTCTCTGTCTCTGTCTCTGTCTCCATCTTTGTCTCTGCCTTTGTCTCCATCTTTGTCTCCGTCTTTGTCTCCTTCTTTGTCAACGCCTTTGGCTACGTCTTTGTCATCGTCTTTGTCTCCGTCCATGTCTCCTGCCCCTTTGTCTCAGTCTTTGTCTCATGCACCTGTGTCTCTGTCTCTGTCTCTATATTACACTCTGTCTCCGTCTTTGCCTTCGTCTTTGTCTCCGTCTTTGTGCCTGTCTTTGTCTCCGTATTTGTATCCGTCTGTGTAACCATCTTTGTCTCCGTCTTTGTCTCCGTCTTTGCCTCCGTCTTTGTCTTCGTCTTAGTCTCCGTCTTTGTCTCTGTCTTTGTCTCCGTCTTTGTGCCTGTCTTTGTCTCCATATTTGTCACCGCCTTTGTCTCTGTATTTGTCTCCGTCTGTGTCTCCAGATATGTCTCTGTCTTTGTCTCCATCTTTGTGTCCGTCTTTGTCTCCGTCTTTGTCTACGTCTTTGGCTACATCTTTGTCATCGTCTTTGTCTCCGTCCATGTCTCCTGGCTCTTTGTCTCGGTCTTTGTCTCATGCACCTGTGTCTCTGTCTCTGTCTCTGTCTCTATATTACACTCTGTCTCCGTCTTTGTCTTCGTCTTTGTCTCCGTCTTTGTCTCCGTCTTTGCCTCCGTCTTTGTCTTCGTCTTAGACTCCGTCTTTGTCTCTGTCTTTGTCTCCGTCTTTGTGCCTGTCTTTGTCTCCATATTTGTCTCCGTCTTTGTCTCCGTCTTTGCCTCCGTCTTTGTCTACGTCTCTGTCTCTGTCTCTGTCTCTGTCTCTGTCTCTGTCTCTGTCTCTGTCTCTGTCTCTGTCTCTGTCTCTGTCTCTGTCTCTGTATCTGTCTCTGTCTCTGTCTCTGTCTCTGTCTCTGTCTCTGTCTCTGTCTCTGTCTCTGTCTCTGTCCCTGTCTCTGTCTCCGTCTCCGTCTTTGTCTCTGTCTCTGTCTCTGTCTCTGGCTCCATCCCTGTCTCTGTCTCAGTCTCAGTCTCTGTCTCTGTCTCTGTCTCAGTCTCTGTCTCTGTCTCCGTCTCTGTCTCCATATCTGTCTCTGTCTCTGTCTCTGTCTCTGTCTCTGTCTCTGTCTCTGTCTCTGTCTCTGTCTCTGTCTCTGTCTCTGTCTCTGTCTCTGTCTGTGTCTCTGTCTTTGTCTCTGTATTACACTCTGTCTCCGTCTTTGTCTTCGTCTCTGTCTCCGTCTTTGTGAATGTCTTTGTCTCCGTATTTGTATCCGTCTGTGTATCCATCCTTGCGACCGTCTTCGTCTCTGTATTTGTCTCCGTCTGTGTCTCCATATTTGTCTCCGTCTTTGTCTCCGTCTTTGCCTCCGTCTTTGTCTACGTCATTGTCACCGTCTTTGTCTCCGTCGTCGGCTTCATCTTCGTCTGCGTCATTGTCTCCGTCTTTGTCTACGTCTTTGTCTACGTCTTTGTCACCGTCTTTGTCTCCGTCCATGTCTCCTGCCCCTTTGTCTAGGTCTTTGTCTCATGCACCTGTGTCTCTGTCTCTGTCTCTGTCTCTGTCTGTGTCTCTGTCTCTGTCTCTACATTACACTCTGTCTCCGTCTTTGTCTTCGTCTTTGTCTCCGTCTTTGTGCCTGTCTTTGTCTCCGTATTTGTATCCGTCTGTGTAACCATCTTTGTCTCCGTCTTTGTCTCCGTCTTTGCCTCCGTCTTTGTCTTCGTCTTTGTCTCCGTCTTTGTCTCTGTCTCTGCCTCTGTCTCTGTCTCCGTCCCTGTCTCTGTCCCTATCTCTGTCTCTGTCTCTGTTCCCGTCTCTGTCTCCGCCTCTGCCTCTGTCTCTGTCTCCGTCTTTGTCTCCGTCTTTGTCTCCGTCGTCGTCTTCCTCTTCGTCTCCGTCATTGTCTCCGTCTTTGTCTCCTGCCCCAGGGTCACCGCCTTTGTCTCCTGCCCCTATGGTTCTGTCGCTCTCTCTGTCTCTGTCTGTGTCTCTGTCTCTGCCTCTGTTTCTGTCTCTGTCTCTGTCTCTGCCTCTGTCTCGGTCTCTGGCTACATCTCTGTCTCTGTCTCTGTCTCTGTCTCTGCCTCTGTCTCTGTCTCTGTCTCCGTCTCTGTCTCTGTCCCTATCTCTGTCTCTGTCTCTGTTCCCGTCTCTGTCTCCGCCTCTGCCTCTGTCTCTGTCTCCGTCTTTGTCTCCGTCTTTGTCTCCGTCGTCGCCTTCCTCTTCGTCTCCGTCATTGTCTCCGTCTTTGTCTCCGTCTTTGCCTCCGTCTTTGCCTCCGTCTGTGTCTCCATCTTTGTCTCCGCCTTTGTCTCCGTCTTTGTCTCCGTCCGTGTCTCCGGCCTTTGTCTCGGTCTCTGTCTCATGCGCGTCTCTCTCTGTCTCTGTCTCTGTCTGTGTCTCTGTCTCCGCCTATGCCTCTGTCTCTGTCTCCGTCTTTGCCTCCGTCTTTGTCTCCGTCCATGTCTCCGTCTTTGTCTCCGTCCTCGTCTTCCTCTTCGTCTCCGCCTTTGTCTCCGTCTTTGTCACCGCCTTTGTCTCCGTCTTTGTCTCCGTCTTTGTCTACGTCTTTGTCTCCGTCTTCGTCTCCATCCATGTCTCCGTCTTTGTCTACGTCTTTGTCTCTGTCTTTGTCTCCGTCTTTGTCTCCGTCGTCGTCCTCCTCTTCGTCTCTGTCTTTGTCACCGTCTTTGTCTCCGTCTTTGTCTCCGTCTTTGTGTACGTCTTTGTCTCCGTCTTTGTCTCCGTCCATGTCTCCTGCCCCTCTGTCTCGGTCTTTGTCACATGCGCCTCTGTCTCTGTCTCTGTCTCTGTCTCTGTCTCTGTCTGTGTCTATATCTGTCTCTGCCTCTGTATCGGGCTCTGTCTCGGTCTCTGTCTCCGTCTTTGTCTCCGTCTTTGTGTCCGTCTTTGTCTCCGTCTTCGCTTTCCTGTTTGTTTCCGACTTTGTCTCCGTCTTTGTCTCCTGCCCCAGGGTCACCGCCTTTGTCTCCTGCCCCTATGGTTCTGTCGCTCTCTCTGTCTCTGTCTGTGTCTCTGTCTCTGCCTCTGTTTCTGTCTCTGTCTCTGTCTCTGCCTCTGTCTCGGTCTCTGGCTACATCTCTGTCTCTGTCCCTGTCTCGGTCTGTGTCTCTGTCTCTGTCTCTGTCTCTGTCTCCGTCGTCGTCTTCCTCTTCATCTCCGTCTTTGTCTCCGTCTTTGTCTCCGCCTTTGTCTCCGTCTTTGTCACCGTCTTTGTCTCCGTCCATGTCTCCTGCCCCTCAGTCTCGGTCTTTGTCTCATGCGCCTCTGTCTCTGTCTGTGTCTATGTCTCTGTCTCTGCCTCTGTATCGGGCTCTGTCCCTGTCCCTGTCTCTGTCTCTGTCTCTGTCCCTGTCTCTGTCTCTGTCTCTGCCTCTGTCTCTGTCCCCGTCTCTGTCTCCGTCTCTGTGCCTGTCTCTGTCTCTGTCTCTGTCTCTGTCTCTGTCTGTGTCTCTGTCTTTGTCTCTGTATTACACTCTGTCTCCGTCTTTGTCTTCGTCTCTGTCTCCGTCTTTGTGAATGTCTTTGTCTCCGTATTTGTATCCGTCTGTGTATCCATCCTTGCGACCGTCTTCGTCTCTGTATTTGTCTCCGTCTGTGTCTCCATATTTGTCTCCGTCTTTGTCTCCGTCTTTGCCTCCGTCTTTGTCTACGTCTTTGTCACCGTCTTTGTCTCCGTCGTCGGCTTCCTCTTCGTCTGCGTCATTGTCTCCGTCTTTGTCTACGTCTTTGTCACCATCTTTGTCTCCGTCTTTGTCTCTATCTCTGTCTCTGTCTCTGTCACTGTCTCTGTCTCTGTCTCTGTCTCTGTCCCTGTCTCTGTCTGTGTCTCTGTCTCTGTCTCTGTCTCTGTCTCTGTCTCTGTGTCTGTCTCTGTTTCTGTCTCTGTCTCTTTCTCTGTCTCTGTCTCTGTCTCAGCCTCTGTCTCTGTCCCTATCTCTGTCTCTGTCTCTGTTCCCGTCTCTGTCTCCGCCTCTGCCTCTGTCTCTGTCTTTGTCTCCATCTTTGTCTCCGTCTGTGTCTCCGTCTTTGTCACCGTCTTTGTCTCCGTCGTCGGCTTCCTCTTCGTCTGCGTCATTGTCTCCGTCTTTGTCTACGTCTTTGTCACCATCTTTGTCTCCGTCTTTGTCTCTATCTCTGTCTCTGTCTCTGTCACTGTCTCTGTCTCTGTCTCTGTCTCTGTCCCTGTCTCTGTCTGTGTCTCTGTCTCTGTCTCTGTCTCTGTCTCTGTCTCTGTGTCTGTGTCTGTGTCTGTCTCTGTTTCTGTCTCTGTCTCTTTCTCTGTCTCTGTCTCTGTCTCAGCCTCTGTCTCTGTCCCTATCTCTGTCTCTGTCTCTGTTCCCGTCTCTGTCTCCGCCTCTGCCTCTGTCTCTGTCTTTGTCTCCATCTTTGTCTCCGTCTGTGTCTCCGTCTTTGTCACCATCTTTGTCTCCGTCGTCGTCTTCCTCTTCGTCAGCGTCTTTGTCTCCGTCTTTGTCTACGTCTTTGTCACCTTATTTGTCTCCGTCTTTGTCTCCGTCTTTGTCTCCGTCTTTGTCTCCTGCCCCAGGGTCACCGCCTTTGTCTCCTGCCCCTATGGTTCTGTCGCTCTCTCTGTCTCTGTCTGTGTCTCTGTCTCTGCCTCTGTTTCTGTCTCTGTCTCTGTCTCTGCCTCTGTCTCGGTCTCTGGCTACATCTCTGTCTCTGTCTCCGTCTCTGTCTCTGCCTCTGTCTCTGTCTCTGTCTCCGTCTCTGTCTCTGTCACTATCTCTGTCTCTGTCTCTGTTCCCGTCTCTGTCTCCGCCTCTGCCTCTGTCTCTGTCTCCGTCTTTGTCTCCGTCTTTGTCTCCGTCGTCGTCTTCCTCTTCGTCTCCGTCATTGTCTCCGTCTTTGTCTCCGTCTTTGTCTCCGTCTTTGCCTCCGTCTGTGTCTCCATCTTTGTCTCCGCCTTTGTCTCCGTCTTTGTCTCCGTCCGTGTCTCCGGCCTTTGTCTCGGTCTCTGTCTCATGCGCGTCTCTCTCTGTCTCTGTCTCTGTCTGTGTCTCTGTCTCCGCCTATGCCTCTGTCTCTGTCTCCGTCTTTGCCTCCGTCTTTGTCTCCGTCCATGTCTCCGTCTTTGTCTCCGTCCTCGTCTTCCTCTTCGTCTCCGCCTTTGTCTCCGTCTTTGTCACCGCCTTTGTCTCCGTCTTTGTCTCCGTCTTTGTCTACGTCTTTGTCTCCGTCTTTGTCTCCGTCCATGTCTCCGTCTTTGTCTACGTCTGTGTCTCTGTCTTTGTCTCTGTATTACACTCTGTCTCCGTCTTTGTCTTCGTCTCTGTCTCCGTCTTTGTGCATGTCTTTGTCTCCGTATTTGTATCCGTCTGTGTATCCATTCTTTGCGACCGTCTTCGTCTCTGTATTTGTCTCCGTCTGTGTCTCCATATTTGTCTCCGTCTTTGTCTCCGTCTTTGGCTCCGTCTTTGTCTACGTCTTTGTCACCGTCTTTGTCTCCGTCGTCGGCTTCCTCTTCGTCTGCGTCATTGTCTCCGTCTTTGTCTACGTCTTTGTCTACGTCTTTGTCACCGTCTTTGTCTCCGTCCATGTCTCCTGCCCCTTTGTCTAGGTCTTTGTCTCATGCACCTGTGTCTCTGTCTCTGTCTCTGTCTCTGTCTGTGTCTCTGTCTCTGTCTCTATATTACACTCTGTCTCCGTCTTTGTCTTCGTCTTTGTCTCCGTCTTTGTGCCTGTCTTTGTCTCCGTATTTGTATCCGTCTGTGTAACCATCTTTGTCTCCGTCTTTGTCTCCGTCTTTGCCTCCGTCTTTGTCTTCATCTTTGTCTCCGTCTTTGTCTCTGTCTTTGCCTCCGTCTTTGTCTCTATCTCTGTCTCTGTCTCTGTCACTGTCTCTGTCTCTGTCTCTGTCTCTGTCCCTGTCTCTGTCTGTGTCTCTGTCTCTGTCTCTGTCTCTGTCTCTGTCTCTGTGTCTGTCTCTGTCTCTGTCTCTGTCTCTGTCTCTTTCTCTGTCTCTGTCTCTGTCTCAGCCTCTGTCTCTGTCCCTATCTCTGTCTCTGTCTCTGTTCCCGTCTCTGTCTCCGCCTCTGCCTCTGTCTCTGTCTTTGTCTCCATCTTTGTCTCCGTCTGTGTCTCCGTCTTTGTCACCATCTTTGTCTCCGTCGTCGTCTTCCTCTTCGTCAGCGTCTTTGTCTCCGTCTTTGTCTACGTCTTTGTCACCTTATTTGTCTCCGTCTTTGTCTCCGTCTTTGTCTCCGTCTTTGTCTCCGTCTTTGTCTCCTGCCCCAGGGTCACCGCCTTTGTCTCCTGCCCCTATGGTTCTGTCGCTCTCTCTGTCTCTGTCTGTGTCTCTGTCTCTGCCTCTGTTTCTGTCTCTGTCTCTGTCTCTGCCTCTGTCTCGGTCTCTGGCTACATCTCTGTCTCTGTCTCCGTCTCTGTCTCTGCCTCTGTCTCTGTCTCTGTCTCCGTCTCTGTCTCTGTCTCTATCTCTGTCTCTGTCTCTGTTCCCGTCTCTGTCTCCGCCTCTGCCTCTGTCTCTGTCTCCGTCTTTGTCTCCGTCTTTGTCTCCGTCGTCGTCTTCCTCTTCGTCTCCGTCATTGTCTCCGTCTTTGTCTCCGTCTTTGTCTCCGTCTTTGCCTCCGTCTGTGTCTCCATCTTTGTCTCCGCCTTTGTCTCCGTCTTTGTCTCCGTCCGTGTCTCCGGCCTTTGTCTCGGTCTCTGTCTCATGCGCGTCTCTCTCTGTCTCTGTCTCTGTCTGTGTCTCTGTCTCCGCCTATGCCTCTGTCTCTGTCTCCGTCTTTGCCTCCGTCTTTGTCTCCGTCCATGTCTCCGTCTTTGTCTCCGTCCTCGTCTTCCTCTTCGTCTCCGCCTTTGTCTCCGTCTTTGTCACCGCCTTTGTCTCCGTCTTTGTCTCCGTCTATGTCTACGTCTTTGTCTCCGTCTTTGTCTCCGTCCATGTCTCCGTCTTTGTCTACGTCTGTGTCTCTGTGTTTGTCTCTGTATTACACTCTGTCTCCGTCTTTGTCTTCGTCTCTGTCTCCGTCTTTGTGCATACCTTTGTCTCCGTATTTGTATCCGTCTGTGTATCCATTCTTTGCGACCGTCTTCGTCTCTGTATTTGTCTCCGTCTGTGTCTCCATATTTGTCTCCGTCTTTGTCTCCGTCTTTGGCTCCGTCTTTGTCTACGTCTTTGTCACCGTCTTTGTCTCCGTCGTCGGCTTCCTCTTCGTCTGCGTCATTGTCTCCGTCTTTGTCTACGTCTTTGTCTACGTCTTTGTCACCGTCTTTGTCTCCGTCCATGTCTCCTGCCCCTTTGTCTAGGTCTTTGTCTCATGCACCTGTGTCTCTGTCTCTGTCTCTGTCTCTGTCTCTGTCTCTGTCTCTGTCTCTGTCTCTGTCTGTGTCTCTGTCTCTGTCTCTATATTACACTCTGTCTCCGTCTTTGTCTTCGTCTTTGTCTCCGTCTTTGTGCCTGTCTTTGTCTCCGTATTTGTATCCGTCTGTGTAACCATCTTTGTCTCCGTCTTTGTCTCCGTCTTTGCCTCCGTCTTTGTCTTCGTCTTTGTCTCCGTCTTTGTCTCTGTCTTTGCCTCCGTCTTTGCGCCTGTCTTTGTCTCCATATTTGTCACCGTCTTTGCCTCTGTCTTTGCCTCCGTCTTTGTGCCTGTCTTCGTCTCCATATTTGTCACCGTCTTTGTCTCTGTATTTGTCTCCGTCTTTTTCTCCGTCTTTGTCTCTATCTCTGTCTCTGTCTCTGTCCCTGTCTCTGTCTCTGTCTCTGTCTCTGTCTCTGTCTCTATCTCTGTCTCTGTCTCAGTCTCTGTCTCTGTCTCTGTCTCTGTCTCTGTCTCTGTCTCTGTCTCAGTCTCTGTCTCTGTCTCTGTCTCTGTCTCTGTCTCTGTCTCTGTCTCTGTCTCTGTCTGTGTCTCTGTCTCTGTCTCTGTCTCCGTCTCTGTCTCTGCCTCTGTCTCTGTCCCTATCTCTGTCCCTGTCTCTGTTCCCGTCTCTGTCTCCGTCTCTGCCTCTGTCTCTGTCTTTGTTTCCATCCTTATCTCCGACTTTGTCGCCGTCTTTGTCACCGTCTTTGTCTCCGTCGTCGTCTTCCACTTCGCCTGCGTCTTTGTCTCCGTCCATGTCTCCTGCCCCTTTGTCTAGGTCTTTGTCTCATGCACCTGTGTCTCTGTCTCTGTCTCTGTCTCTGTCTCTGTCTGTGTCTCTGTCTCTGTCTCTATATTACACTCTGTCTCCGTCTTTGTCTTCGTCTTTGTCTCCGTCTTTGTGCCTGTCTTTGTCTCCGTATTTGTATCCGTCTGTGTAACCATCTTTGTCTCCGTCTTTGTCTCCGTCTTTGCCTCCGTCTTTGTCTTCGTCTTTGTCTCCGTCTTTGTCTACGTCTTTGTCTCT
Organism: Megachile willughbiella; assembly: GCA_945859595.2. Classification (NCBI taxonomy): domain Eukaryota; kingdom Metazoa; phylum Arthropoda; class Insecta; order Hymenoptera; family Megachilidae; genus Megachile; species Megachile willughbiella. The sequence goes on from CAMAOD020000243.1 coordinate 163,857, forward strand.
GTCTTTGTCTCCGTCTTTGTCTCCGTCGTCGTCCTCCTCTTCGTCTCTGTCTTTGTCACCGTCTTTGTCTCTGTCTTTGTCTCCGTCTTTGTGTACGTCTTTGTCTCCGTCTTTGTCTCCGTCCATGTCTCCTGCCCCTCTGTCTCGGTCTTTGTCACATGCGCCTCTGTCTCTGTCTCTGTCTCTGTCTCTGTCTCTGTCTGTGTCTATATCTGTCTCTGCCTCTGTATCGGGCTCTGTCTCGGTCTCTGTCTCCGTCTTTGTCTCCGTCTTTGTGTCCGTCTTTGTCTCCGTCTTCGCTTTCCTGTTTGTTTCCGACTTTGTCTCCGTCTTTGTCTCCTGCCCCAGGGTCACCGCCTTTGTCTCCTGCCCCTATGGTTCTGTCGCTCTCTCTGTCTCTGTCTGTGTCTCTGTCTCTGCCTCTGTTTCTGTCTCTGTCTCTGTCTCTGCCTCTGTCTCGGTCTCTGGCTACATCTCTGTCTCTGTCCCTGTCTCGGTCTGTGTCTCTGTCTCTGTCTCTGTCTCTGTCTCCGTCGTCGTCTTCCTCTTCATCTCCGTCTTTGTCTCCGTCTTTGTCTCCGCCTTTGTCTCCGTCTTTGTCACCGTCTTTGTCTCCGTCCTTGTCTCCGTCTTTGTCTACGTCTTTGTCTCCGTCTTTGTCTCCGTCCATGTCTCCTGCCCCTCAGTCTCGGTCTTTGTCTCATGCGCCTCTGTCTCTGTCTGTGTCTATGTCTCTGTCTCTGCCTCTGTATCGGGCTCTGTCCCTGTCCCTGTCTCTGTCTCTGTCTCTGTCCCTGTCTCTGTCTCTGTCTCTGCCTCTGTCTCTGTCCCCGTCTCTGTCTCCGTCTCTGTGCCTGTCTCTGTCTCTGTCTCTGTCTCTGTCTGTGTCTCTGTCTTTGTCTCTGTATTACACTCTGTCTCCGTCTTTGTCTTCGTCTCTGTCTCCGTCTTTGTGAATGTCTTTGTCTCCGTATTTGTATCCGTCTGTGTATCCATCCTTGCGACCGTCTTCGTCTCTGTATTTGTCTCCGTCTGTGTCTCCATATTTGTCTCCGTCTTTGTCTCCGTCTTTGCCTCCGTCTTTGTCTACGTCTTTGTCACCGTCTTTGTCTCCGTCGTCGGCTTCCTCTTCGTCTGCGTCATTGTCTCCGTCTTTGTCTACGTCTTTGTCACCATCTTTGTCTCCGTCTTTGTCTCTATCTCTGTCTCTGTCTCTGTCACTGTCTCTGTCTCTGTCTCTGTCTCTGTCCCTGTCTCTGTCTGTGTCTCTGTCTCTGTCTCTGTCTCTGTCTCTGTCTCTGTGTCTGTCTCTGTTTCTGTCTCTGTCTCTTTCTCTGTCTCTGTCTCTGTCTCAGCCTCTGTCTCTGTCCCTATCTCTGTCTCTGTCTCTGTTCCCGTCTCTGTCTCCGCCTCTGCCTCTGTCTCTGTCTTTGTCTCCATCTTTGTCTCCGTCTGTGTCTCCGTCTTTGTCACCGTCTTTGTCTCCGTCGTCGGCTTCCTCTTCGTCTGCGTCATTGTCTCCGTCTTTGTCTACGTCTTTGTCACCATCTTTGTCTCCGTCTTTGTCTCTATCTCTGTCTCTGTCTCTGTCACTGTCTCTGTCTCTGTCTCTGTCTCTGTCCCTGTCTCTGTCTGTGTCTCTGTCTCTGTCTCTGTCTCTGTCTCTGTCTCTGTGTCTGTGTCTGTGTCTGTCTCTGTTTCTGTCTCTGTCTCTTTCTCTGTCTCTGTCTCTGTCTCAGCCTCTGTCTCTGTCCCTATCTCTGTCTCTGTCTCTGTTCCCGTCTCTGTCTCCGCCTCTGCCTCTGTCTCTGTCTTTGTCTCCATCTTTGTCTCCGTCTGTGTCTCCGTCTTTGTCACCATCTTTGTCTCCGTCGTCGTCTTCCTCTTCGTCAGCGTCTTTGTCTCCGTCTTTGTCTACGTCTTTGTCACCTTATTTGTCTCCGTCTTTGTCTCCGTCTTTGTCTCCGTCTTTGTCTCCTGCCCCAGGGTCACCGCCTTTGTCTCCTGCCCCTATGGTTCTGTCGCTCTCTCTGTCTCTGTCTGTGTCTCTGTCTCTGCCTCTGTTTCTGTCTCTGTCTCTGTCTCTGCCTCTGTCTCGGTCTCTGGCTACATCTCTGTCTCTGTCTCCGTCTCTGTCTCTGCCTCTGTCTCTGTCTCTGTCTCCGTCTCTGTCTCTGTCTCTATCTCTGTCTCTGTCTCTGTTCCCGTCTCTGTCTCCGCCTCTGCCTCTGTCTCTGTCTCCGTCTTTGTCTCCGTCTTTGTCTCCGTCGTCGTCTTCCTCTTCGTCTCCGTCATTGTCTCCGTCTTTGTCTCCGTCTTTGTCTCCGTCTTTGCCTCCGTCTGTGTCTCCATCTTTGTCTCCGCCTTTGTCTCCGTCTTTGTCTCCGTCCGTGTCTCCGGCCTTTGTCTCGGTCTCTGTCTCATGCGCGTCTCTCTCTGTCTCTGTCTCTGTCTGTGTCTCTGTCTCCGCCTATGCCTCTGTCTCTGTCTCCGTCTTTGCCTCCGTCTTTGTCTCCGTCCATGTCTCCGTCTTTGTCTCCGTCCTCGTCTTCCTCTTCGTCTCCGCCTTTGTCTCCGTCTTTGTCACCGCCTTTGTCTCCGTCTTTGTCTCCGTCTATGTCTACGTCTTTGTCTCCGTCTTTGTCTCCGTCCATGTCTCCGTCTTCGTCTACGTCTGTGTCTCTGTCTTTGTCTCTGTATTACACTCTGTCTCCGTCTTTGTCTTCGTCTCTGTCTCCGTCTTTGTGCATACCTTTGTCTCCGTATTTGTATCCGTCTGTGTATCCATTCTTTGCGACCGTCTTCGTCTCTGTATTTGTCTCCGTCTGTGTCTCCATATTTGTCTCCGTCTTTGTCTCCGTCTTTGGCTCCGTCTTTGTCTACGTCTTTGTCACCGTCTTTGTCTCCGTCGTCGGCTTCCTCTTCGTCTGCGTCATTGTCTCCGTCTTTGTCTACGTCTTTGTCTACGTCTTTGTCACCGTCTTTGTCTCCGTCCATGTCTCCTGCCCCTTTGTCTAGGTCTTTGTCTCATGCACCTGTGTCTCTGTCTCTGTCTCTGTCTCTGTCTCTGTCTCTGTCTCTGTCTCTGTCTGTGTCTCTGTCTCTGTCTCTATATTACACTCTGTCTCCGTCTTTGTCTTCGTCTTTGTCTCCGTCTTTGTGCCTGTCTTTGTCTCCGTATTTGTATCCGTCTGTGTAACCATCTTTGTCTCCGTCTTTGTCTCCGTCTTTGCCTCCGTCTTTGTCTTCGTCTTTGTCTCCGTCTTTGTCTCTGTCTTTGCCTCCGTCTTTGCGCCTGTCTTTGTCTCCATATTTGTCACCGTCTTTGCCTCTGTCTTTGCCTCCGTCTTTGTGCCTGTCTTCGTCTCCATATTTGTCACCGTCTTTGTCTCTGTATTTGTCTCCGTCTTTTTCTCCGTCTTTGTCTCTATCTCTGTCTCTGTCTCTGTCCCTGTCTCTGTCTCTGTCTCTGTCTCTGTCTCTATCTCTGTCTCTGTCTCAGTCTCTGTCTCTGTCTCTGTCTCTGTCTCTGTCTCTGTCTCTGTCTCAGTCTCTGTCTCTGTCTCTGTCTCTGTCTCTGTCTCTGTCTCTGTCTCTGTCTCTGTCTGTGTCTCTGTCTCTGTCTCTGTCTCCGTCTCTGTCTCTGCCTCTGTCTCTGTCCCTATCTCTGTCCCTGTCTCTGTTCCCGTCTCTGTCTCCGTCTCTGCCTCTGTCTCTGTCTTTGTTTCCATCCTTATCTCCGACTTTGTCGCCGTCTTTGTCACCGTCTTTGTCTCCGTCGTCGTCTTCCACTTCGCCTGCGTCTTTGTCTCCGTCCATGTCTCCTGCCCCTTTGTCTAGGTCTTTGTCTCATGCACCTGTGTCTCTGTCTCTGTCTCTGTCTCTGTCTCTGTCTGTGTCTCTGTCTCTGTCTCTATATTACACTCTGTCTCCGTCTTTGTCTTCGTCTTTGTCTCCGTCTTTGTGCCTGTCTTTGTCTCCGTATTTGTATCCGTCTGTGTAACCATCTTTGTCTCCGTCTTTGTCTCCGTCTTTGCCTCCGTCTTTGTCTTCGTCTTTGTCTCCGTCTTTGTCTCTGTCTTTGCCTCCGTCTTTGCGCCTGTCTTTGTCTCCATATTTGTCACCGTCTTTGTCTCTGTCTTTGCCTCCGTCTTTGTGCCTGTCTTCGTCTCCATATTTGTCACCGTCTTTGTCTCTGTATTTGTCTCCGGCTGTGTCTCCATATTTGTATCCGTCTTTGTCTCCGTCTTTGCCTCCGTCTTTTTCTCCGTCTTTGTCTCTGTTTCTGTCTCTGTCTCTGTCCCTGTCTCTGTCTCTGTCTCTGTCTCTGTCTCTATCTCTGTCTCTGTCTCTGTCTCTGTCTCTGTCTCTGTCTCTGTCTCTGTCTCTGTATCTGTCTCTGTCTGTGTCTCTGTCTCTGTCTCTGTCTCTGTCTCTGTCTCTGCCTCTGTCTCTGTCCCTATCTCTGTCCCTGTCTCTGTTCCCGTCTCTGTCTCCGTCTCTGCCTCTGTCTCTGTCTTTGTCTCCATCCTTATCCCCGACTTTGTCGCCGTCTTTGTCACCGTCTTTGTCTCCGTCGTCGTCTTCCACTTCGCCTGCGTCTTTGTCTCCGTCCATGTCTCCTGCCCCTCTGTCTCCGTCTCTCCCTTTCCCTCTGTCTCTGTCTCTGTTTCTGTCTCTGTCTCTGTCTCTGCCTCTGTCTCGGTCTCTGGCTACATCTCTGCCTCTGTCTCTGTCTCCGTCTTTGTCTCCGTCTATGTCTCCGTCGTCGTCTTCCTCTTCATCTCCGTCTTTGTCTGCGTCTTTGTCTCCGCCTTTGTCTCCGTCTTTGTCACCGTCTTTGTCACCGTCCTTGTCTCCGTCTTTGTCTACGTCTTTGTCTCCGTCTTTGTCTCCGTCCATGTCTCCTGCCCCTCAGTCTCGGTCTTTGTCTCATGCGCCTCTGTCTCTGTCTGTGTCTATGTCTCTGTCTCTGCCTCTGTATCGGGCTCTGTCCCTGTCCCTGTCTCTGTCTCTGTCTCTGTCCCTGTCTCTGTCTCTGTCTCTGCCTCTGCCTCTGTCCCCGTCTCTGTCTCCGTCTCCGTGCCTGTCTCTGTCTCTGTCTCTGTCTCTGTCTCTGTCTGTGTCTCTGTCTTTGTCTCTGTATTACACTCTGTCTCCGCCTTTGTCTTCGTCTCTGTCTCCGTCTTTGTCTACGTCTTTGTCTCCGTCTTCGTCTCCGTCCATGTCTTCGTCTTTGTCTACGTCTTTGTCTCTGTCTTTGTCTCCGTCTTTGTCTCCGTCGTCGTCCTCCTCTTCGTCTCTGTCTCTGTCACAGTCTTTGTCTCCGTCTTTGTCTCCGTCTTTGTGTACGTCTTTGTCTCCGTCTTTGTCTCCGTCCATGTCTCCTGCCCCTCTGTCTCGGTCTTTGTCACATGCGCCTCTGTCTCTGTCTCTGTCTCTGTCTCTGTCTCTGTCTCTGTCTCTGTCTCTGTCTGTGTCTATATCTGTCTCTGCCTCTGTATCGGGCTCTGTCTCGGTCTCTGTCTCCGTCTTTGTCTCCGTCTTTTTGTCCGTCTTTGTCTCCGTCTTCGCTTTCCTGTTTGTTTCCGACTTTGTCTCCGTCTTTGTCTCCTGCCCCAGGGTCACCGCCTTTGTCTCCTGCCCCTATGGTTCTGTCCCTCTCTCTGTCTCTGTCTGTGTCTCTGTCTCTGCCTCTGTTTCTGTCTCTGTCTCTGTCTCTGCCTCTGTCTCGGTCTCTGGCTACATCTCTGTCTCTGTCTCCGTCTCTGTCTCTGCCTCTGTCTCTGTCTCTGTCTCCGTCACTGTCTCTGTCCCTATCTCTGTCTGTGTCTCTGTTCCCGTCTCTGTCTCCGCCTCTGCCTCTGTCTCTGTCTCCGTCTTTGTCTCCGTCTTTGTCTCCGTCGTCGTCTTCCTCTTCGTCTCCGTCATTGTCTCCGTCTTTGTCTCCGTCTTTGTCTCCGTCTTTGCCTCCGTCTGTGTCTCCATCTTTGTCTCCGCCTTTGTCTCCGTCTTTGTCTCCGTCCGTGTCTCCGGCCTTTGTCTCGGTCTCTGTCTCATGCGCGTCTCTCTCTGTCTCTGTCTCTGTCTGTGTCTCTGTCTCCGCCTATGCCTCTGTCTCTGTCTCCGTCTTTGCCTCCGTCTTTGTCTCCGTCCATGTCTCCGTCTTTGTCTCCGTCCTCGTCTTCCTCTTCGTCTCCGCCTTTGTCTCCGTCTTTGTCACCGCCTTTGTCTCCGTCTTTGTCTCCGTCTTTGTCTACGTCTTTGTCTCCGTCTTTGTCTCCGTCCTCGTCTTCCTCTTCGTCTCCGCCTTTGTCTCCGTCTTTGTCACCGTCTTTGTCTCCGTCTTTGTCTCCGTCTTTGTCTACGTCTTTGTCTCCGTCTTTGTCTCCGTCCATGTCTACTGCCCCTCTGTCTCGGTCTTTGTCTCATGCGCCTCTGTCTCTGACTCTGTCTCTGTCTGTGTCTATGTCTCTGTCTCTGCCTCTGCATCAGTCTCTGTCCCTGTCCCTGTCTCTGTCTCTGTCTTCGTCTCCGTCTTTGTCACCGTCTTTGTCTCCGTATTTGTCTCCGTCTGTGTCTCCATCTTTGTCTCCGTCTTTGTCTCCGTCTTTGTCTCCGTCTTTGTCTCCGTCTTCGTTTTCCTCTTTGTTTCCGACCTTGTCACCGCCTTTTTCTCCTGCCCCTCTATCTCTGTCTCTGTCTGTGTCTCTGTCTCTGTCTCTGTCTCTGTCCCTGTCTCTGTCTCTGTCTCTGTCTCTGTCTCTGTCTCTGTCTCTGTCTCTGTCTCTGTCTCTGTCTCTGTCTCTGTCTCTGTCTCTGTCTCTGTCCCTGTCTCTGTCTCTGTCCCTGTCTCCATCTCTGTCTCTGTCTCTGTCTCTGTCTCTGTCTCCATCTGTGTCTCCGTCTCCGTCTTTGTCTCTGTCCCTGTCTCTGGCTCCATCTCTGTCTCTGTCTCAGTCTCAGTCTCTGTCTCTGTCTCTGTCCCTGTCTCTGTCTCTGTCTCTGTCTCTGTCTCTGTCTCTGTCCCTGTCCCTGTCTCTGTCTCTGTCTGTGTCTCTGTCTCCGCCTCTGCCTCTGTCTCTGTCTCCGTCTTTGCCTCCGTCATTGTCTCCGTCCGTGTCTCCGTCTTTGCCTCCGTCCTCGTCTTCCTCTTCGTCTCCGCCTTTGTCTCCGTCTTTGTCACCGTCTTTGTCTCCGTCTTTGTCTACGTCTTTGTCTCCGTCTTTGTCTCCGTCCATGTCTCCTGCCCCTCAGTCTCGGTCTTTCTCTCATGCGCTTCTGTCTCTGTCTCTGTCTCTGTCTTTGTCTCTGTCTCTGTCTCTGTCTCTGTCTCTGTCTCGGTCTGTGTCTCCGTCTTCGTCTCCGTCTTTGTGTCCGTCTTTGCCTCCGTCTTTGTCTACGTCTTTGTCTACGTCTTTGTCACCGTCTTTGTCTCCGTCCATGTCTCCTGCCCCTTTGTCTAGGTCTTTGTCTCATGCACCTGTGTCTCTGTCTCTGTCTCTGTCTCTGTCTCTGTCTCTGTCTGTGTCTCTGTCTCTGTCTCTATATTACACTCTGTCTCCGTCTTTGTCTTCGTCTTTGTCTCTGTCTTTGTGCATGTCTTTGTCTCCGTATTTGTATCCGTCTGTGTCTCCATATTTGTCTCCGTCTTTGTCTCCGTCCTCGTATTCCTCTTCGTCTCCGCCTTTGTCTCCGTCTTTGTCACCGTCTTTGTCTCAGGCGCCTCTGTCTCTGTCTGTGTCTATGTCTCTGTCTCTGCCTCTGTATCGGGCTCTGTCCCTGTCCCTGTCTCTGTCTCTGTCTCTGTCCCTGTCTCTGTCTCTGTCCCCGCCTCTGTCTCCGTCTCTGTCTCTGTCTCTGTCTCTGTCTCTGTCTCTGTCTCTGTCTCTGTCTCTGTCTCTGTCTCTGTCTCTGTCTCTGTCTCTGTCTCTGTCTCTGCCTCTGTCGCTGTCCCTGTCTCTGTCTCCGTCTCCGTCTTTGTCTCTGTCCCTGTCTCTGGCTCCATCTCTGTCTCTGTCTCAGTCTCAGTCTCTGTCTCTGTCTCAGTCTCTGTCTCTGTCTCTGTCTCTGTCTCTGTCTCCATCTTTGTCTCTGTCTCAGTCTCAGTCTCTGTCTCTGTCTCAGTCTCTGTCTCTGTCTCTGTCTCTGTCTCTGTCTCTGTCTCTGTCGCTGTCTCTGTCTCTGTCTCTGTCTCTGTCTCTGTCTCTGTCTCTGTCTCTGTCTCTGTCTCTGTCTCAGCCTCTGTCCCTGTCCCTATCTCTGTCCCTGTCTCTGTCTCTATATTACACTCTGTCTCCTTCTTTGTCTTCGTCTTTGTCTCCGTCTTTGTGCCTGTCTTTGTCTCCGTATTTGTATCCGTCTGTGTAACAATCTTTGTCTCCGTCTTTGTCTCCGTCTTTGCCTCCGTCTTTGTCTTCATCATAGTCTCCGTCTTTGTCTCTGTCTTTGTCTCCGTCTTTGTGCCTGTCTTTGTCTCCATATTTGTCACCGCCTTTGTCTCTGTATTTGTCTCCGTCTGTGTCTCCATATTTGTCTCCGTCTTTGTCTCCGTCTTTGCCTCCGTCTTTGTCTACGTCTCTGTCTCTGTCTCTGTCTCTGTCTCTGTCTCTGTCTCTGTCTCTGTCTCTGCCTCTGTCTCTGTCCATGTCTCTGTCCATGTCTCTGCTCCGTCTCCGTCTCTGTCTCTGTCTCTGTCTCTGGCTCCATCTCTGTCTCTGTCTCAGTCTCTGTCTCTGTCTCTGTCTCTGTCCCTGTCTCTGTCTCTGTCCCCGTCTCTGTCTCTGTCCCTATCTCTGTCTCTGCCTCTGTCTCTGTCTCTGTCTCTGTCTCTGTCTCTGTCTCTGTCTCCGCCTCTGCCTCTGTCTCTGTCTCCGTCTTTGGCTCCGTCTTTGTCTTCGTCGTCGTCTTCCTCTTCGTCTCCGTCTTTGTCTCCGCCTTTGTCTCCGTCTTTGTCTACGTCTTTGTCTACGTCTTTGTCACCGGTTTTGTCTCCGTCCATGTCTCCTGCCCCTTTGTCTCGGTCTTTGTCTCATGCACCTGTGTCTCTGTCTCTGTCTCTGTCTCTGTCTGTGTCTCTGTCTTTGTCTCTGTATTACACTCTGTCTCCGTCTTTGTCTTCGTCTTTGTCTCTGTCTTTGTGCATGTCTTTGTCTCCGTATTTGTATCCGTCTGTGTATCCATATTTGTCTCCGTCTTTGTCTCCGTCTTTGCCTCCGTCTTTGTCTACGTCTTTGCCTCCGTCTTTGTCTCCGTCCATGTCTTCTGCCCCTCTGTCTCTGTGGCTGCCTCTGTCTGTGTCTCTGTCTCTGTCTCTGTCTCTGTCTCTGTCTCTGTCTCTGTCTCTGTCTCTGTCTCTGTCTCTGTCTCTGTCTCTGTCTCTGTCTCTGTCTCTGTCTCTGCCTTTGTATCCGTCTTTGTCTCCGTCTTTGTCTCCGTCGTTGCCTGCCTCTTTGTCTCCGCCTTTGTCTCCGTTTATGTCTCCTGCCCCTATGTCTCGGGCTTTGTCTCATGCACCTCTGTCTCTGTCTCTGTCTCTGTCTGTGTCTGTGCCTCTGTCTCTGTCTCTGTCTGTGGCTGTGTCTCTGTCTCTGTCTCCGTATCGGACTCTGCCTCTGTCTCTGTCTCCGCCTTTGTCTCAGCCTTTTTTCTCCGTATTTGTCTCTGTCTGTGTCTCCATCTTTGTCGCCGTCTTTGCCTCCGTCTTGGTCTCGGTCTTTGTCTCCGTCTTTTTCTCCGTCTTTGTCTTCCTACTTGTCTCTGTTTTTGTCTCCGTCTTTGTCTCTATCTCTGTCTCTGTCTCTGTCTCTGTCTCTGTCTCTGTCTCTGTCTCTGTCTCTGTCTCTATCTCTGTCTCTCTTTCAGTCCCTGTCTCTGTCTCTGTCTCTGTCTCTGTCTCTGTCTCCATCTCTGTCTCTGTCTCTGTCTCTGTCTCTGCCTCTGTCTCTGTCCATGTCTCTGTCCATGTCTCTGCTCCGTCTCCGTCTCTGTCTCTGTCCCTGTCTCTGGCTCCATCTCTGTCTCTGTCTCAGTCTCTGTCTCTGTCTCTGTCCCTGTCCCTGTCTCTGTCTCTGTCTCTGTCTCTGTCTCTGTCTCTGTCTCTGTCTCTGTCTCTGTCTCTGTCTCTGTCTCTGTCTCTGTCTCTGTCTGCGTCTTTGTCTCTGTCTTTGTCTCCATCTTTGTCTCCGTCTTTGTCTCCGTCTTTGTCTACGTCTTTGGCTACGTCTTTGTCATCGTCTCTGTCTCCGTCCATGTCTCCTGCCCCTTTGTCTCGGTCTTTGTCTCATGCACCTGTGTCTCTGTCTCTGTCTCTGTCTCTGTCTCTGTCTGTGTCTCTGTCTCTGTCTCTATATTACACTCTGTCTCCGTCTTTGTCTTCGTCTTTGTCTCCGTCTTTGTGCCTGTCTTTGTCTCCGTATTTGTATCCGTCTGTGTAACCATCTTTGTCTCCGTCTTTGTCTCCGTCTTTGCCTCCGTCTTTGTCTTCGTCTTAGTCTCCGTCTTTGTCTCTGTCTTTGTCTCCGTCTTTGTGCCTGTCTTTGTCTCCATATTTGTCACCGCCTTTGTCTCTGTATTTGTCTCCGTCTGTGTCTCCATATTTGTCTCCGTCTTTGTCTCCGTCTTTGCCTCCGTCTTTGTCTACGTCTCTGTCTCTGTCTCTGTCTCTGTCCCTGTCCCTGTCTCTGTCTCTGTCCCCGTCTCTGTCTCTGTCCCTATCTCTGTCTCTGCCTCTGTCTCTGTCTCTGTCTCTGTCCCCGTCTCTGTCTCTGTCCCTATCTCTGTCTCTGCCTCTGTCTCTGTCTCTGCCTCTGTCTCTGTCCTTTTCTCTGTCTCTGTCTCTGTTCCCGTCTCTGTCTCCATCTCTGTCTCTGTCTCTGTCTCTGTCTCTGCCTCTGTCTCTGTCCGTGTCTCTGTCCATGTCTCTGCTCCGTCTCCGTCTCTGTCTCTGTCCCTGTCTCTGGCTCCATCTCTGTCTCTGTCTCAGTCTCTGTCTCTGTCTCTGTCCCTGTCCCTGTCTCTGTCTCTGTCTCTGTCTCTGTCTTTGTCTCTGTCTCTGTCTCTGTCTCTGCCTCTGTCTCTGTCTCTGTCTGTCTCTGTCTCTGTCTCTGTCTCTGTCTCTGTCTCTGTCTCTGTCTCTGTCTCTGTCTCTGTCTCTGTCCCTGTCTCTGTCTCCGTCTCCGTCTTTGTCCCTGTCTCTGTCTCTGTCTCTGGCTCCATCTCTGTCTCTGTCTCAGTCATAGTCTCTGTCTCTGTCTCAGTCTCTGTCTCTGTCTCTGTCTCTGTCTCTGTCTCCATCTCTGCCTCTGTCTCTGTCTCTGTGTCTGTCTCTGTCTCTGTCTCTGTCTCTGTCTCTGTCCCTGTCTCTGTCTCCGTCTCCGTCTTTGTCCCTGTCTCTGTCTCTGTCTCTGGCTCCATCTCTGTTTCTGTCTCAGTCTCTGTCTCTGTCTCTGTCTCTGTCCCTGTCTCTGTCTCTGTCCCCGTCTCTGTCTCTGTCCCTATCTCTGTCTCTGCCTCTGTCTCTGTCTCTGTCTCTGTCTCTGTCTCTGTCTCTGTCTCCGCCTCTGCCTCTGTCTCTGTCTCCGTCTTTGTCTCCGTCTTTGTCTTCGTCGTCGTCTTCCTCTTCGTCTCCGTCTTTGTCTCCGCCTTTGTATCCGTCTTTGTCTACGTCTTTGTCACCGGTTTTGTCTCCGTCCATGTCTCCTGCCCCTTTGTCTCGGTCTTTGTCTCATGCACCTGTGTCTCTGTCTCTGTCTCTGTCTCTGTCTCTGTCTGTGTCTCTGTCTTTGTCTCTGTATTACACTCTGTCTCCGTCTTTGTCTTCGTCTTTGTCTCTGTCTTTGTGCATGTCTTTGTCTCCGTATTTGTATCCGTCTGTGTATCCATATTTGTCTCCGTCTTTGTCTCCGTCTTTGCCTCCGCCTTTGTCTACGTCTTTGCCTCCGTCTTTGTCTCCGTCCATGTCTTCTGCCCCTCTGTCTCGGTCTTTGTCTCATGCGCCTCTGTCTCTGTGGCTGCCTCTGTCTGTGTCTCTGTCTCTGTCTCCGTCTCTGTCTCTGTCTCCGTCTCTGTCTCTGTCTCTGTCTCTGTCTCTGTCTTTGTATCCGTCTTTGTCTCCGTCTTTGTCTCCGTCGTTGCCTACCTCTTTGTCTCCGCCTTTGTCTCCGTTTATGTCTCCTGCCCCTATGTCTCGGGCTTTGTCTCATGCACCTCTGTCTCTGTCTCTGTCTCTGTCTGTGTCTGTGCCTCTGTCTCTGTCTCTGTCTGTGGCTGTGTCTCTGTCTCTGTCTCCGTATCGGACTCTGCCTCTGTCTCTGTCTCCGCCTTTGTCTCTGCCTTTTTTCTCCGTATTTGTCTCTGTCTGTGTCTCCATCTTTGTCTCCGTCTTTGCCTCCGTCTTGCTCTCGGTCTTAGTCTCCGTCTTTTTCTCCGTCTTTGTCTTCCTACTTGTCTCTGTTTTTGTCTCCGTCTTTGTCTCTATCTCTGTCTCTGTCTCTCTCTCTGTCTCTGTCTCTGTCTCTGTCTCTGTCTCTATCTCTGTCTCTGTTTCAGTCCCTGTCTCTGTCTCTGCCTCTGTCTCTGTCTCTGTCTCTGTCTCTGTCTCTGTCTCTGTCTCTGTCTCTGTCTCTGTCTCTGTCTCTGTCTCTGTCTCTGTCCCCGTCGCTGTCTCCGTCTCCGTCTCTGTCTCTGTCTCTGTCTCTGTCTCTGTCTCCATCTCTGTACCTGTCTCCGTCCATGTCTCCTGCCCCTCAGTCTCGGTCTTTGTCTCATGCGCCTCTGTCTCTGTCTGTGTCTATGTCCCTGTCTCTGCCTCTGTATCGGGCTCTGTCCCTGTCCCTGTCTCTGTCCCTGTCTCTGTCTCTGTCTCTGTATCTGTCTCTGTCTCTGTCTCTGTCTCTGTCTCTGTCTCTGTCTCTGTCTCTGTCTCTGTTTCAGTCCCTGTCTCTGTCTCTGTCTCTGCCTCTGTCTCTGTCCCCGTCTCTGTCTCCGTCTCCGTCTCTGTCTCTATCTCTGTCTCTGTCTCTGTCTCTGTCTCCATCTCTGTCTCTGTCCCTGTCTCTGTCTCTGTCCCTGTCTCTGTCTCTGTCTCTGTCTCTGTCTCTGTCTCTGTCTCTGCCTCTGTCTCTGTCCATGTCTCTGTCCATGTCTCTGTCTCTGTCTCCGTCTTTGTCTCTGTCTTTGTCTCCATCTTTGTCTCCGTCTTTGTCTCCGTCTTTGTCTACGTCTTTGGTTACGTCTTTGTCATCGTCTTCGTCTCCGTCCATGTCTCCTGCCCCTTTGTCTCGGTCTTTGTCTCATGCACCTGTGTCTCTGTCTCTGTCTCTGTCTCTGTCTCTGTCTCTGTCTGTGTCTCTGTCTCTGTCTCTATATTACACTCTGTCTCCGTCTTTGTCTTCGTCTTTGTCTCCGTCTTTGTGCCTGTCTTTGTCTCCGTATTTGTATCCGTCTGTGTAACCATCTTTGTCTCCGTCTTTGTCTCCGTCTTTGCCTCCGTCTTTGTCTTCGTCTTAGTCTCCGTCTTTGTCTCTGGCTTTGTCTCCGTCTTTGTGCCTGTCTTTGTCTCCATATTTGTCACCGCCTTTGTCTCTGTATTTGTCTCCGTCTGTGTCTCCATATTTGTCACCGTCTTTGTCTCCGTCTTTGCCTCCGTCTTTGTCTACGTCTCTGTCTCTGTCTCTGTCTCTGTCTCTGTCTCTGTCTCTGTCTCTGTCTCTGTCTCTGTCTCTGTCTCTGTCTCTGTCTCTGTCTCTGTCTCTGTCTCTGTCTCTGTCTCTGTCTCTGTCTCTGTCTCTGTCTCTGTCTCTGTCTCTGTCTCTGTCTCTGTCTCTGTCTCTGTCTCTGTCTCTGTCTCTGTCTCTGTCTCTGTCTCTGTCTCTGTCTCTGTCTCTGTCTCTGTCTCTGTCTCTGTCTCTGTCTCTGTCTCTGTCTCTGTCTCTGTCTCTGTCTCTGTCTCTGTCTCTGTCTCTGTCTCTGTCTCTGTCTCTGTCTCTGTCTCTGTCTCTGTCTCTGTCTCTGTCTCTGTCTCTGTCTCTGTCTCTGTCTCTGTCTCTGTCTCTGTCTCTGTCTCTGTCTCTGTCTCTGTCTCTGTCTCTGTCTCTGTCCCTGTCTCTGTATCCGTCTCCGTCTTTGTCTCTGTCTCTGTCTCTGTCTCTGGCTCCATCTCTGTCTCTGTCTCAGTCATAGTCTCTGTCTCTGTCTCAGTCTCTCTCTCTGTCTCAGTCTCTGTCTCTGTCTCTGTCTCTGTCTCTGTCTCCATCTCTGTCTCCGTCTCTGTCTCTGTCTCTGTCTCTGTCTCTGTCTCTGTCTCTGTCTCTGTCTCTGTCTCTGTCTCTGTCTCTGTCTCTGTCTCTGTCTCTGTCTCTGTCTCTGTCTCTGTCTCTGTCTCTGTCTCTGTCTCTGTCTCTGTCTCTGTCTCTGTCTCTGCCTCTGTCTCTGTCTCCATCTCTGTCTCCGTCTCTGTCTCTGTCTCTGTCTCTGTCTCTGTCTCTGTCTCTGTCTCTGTCTCTGTCTCTGTCTCTGTCTCTGTCTCTGTCTCTGTCTCTGTCTCTGTCTCTGTCTCTGTCTCTGTCTCTGTCTCTGTCTCTGTCTCTGTCTCTGTCTCTGTCTCTGCCTCTGTCTCTGTCCATGTCTCTGTCCATGTCTCTGCTCCGTCTCTGTCTCTGTCTCTGTCTCTGGCTCCATCTCTGTCTCTGTCTCTGTCCCTACCTCTGTCTCTGCCTCTGTCTCCGTCTCTGTCTCTGTCTCTGTCTCTGTCTCTGTCTCCGCCTCTGCCTCTGTCTCTGTCTCCGTCTTTGTCTCCGTCTTTGTCTTCGTCGTCGTCTTCCTCTTCGTCTCCGTCTTTGTCTCCGCCTTTGTCTCCGTCTTTGTCTACGTCTTTGTCTACGTCTTTGTCACCGGTTTTGTCACCGTCCATGTCTCCTGCCCCTTTGTCTCGGTCTTTGTCTCATGCACCTGTGTCTCTGTCTCTGTCTCTGTCTCTGTCTGTGTCTCTGTCTTTGTCTCTGTATTACACTCTGTCTCCGTCTTTGTCTTCGTCTTTGTCTCTGTCTTTGTGCATGTCTTTGTCTCCGTATTTGTATCCGTCTGTGTATCCATATTTGTCACCGTCTTTGTCTCCGTCTTTGCCTCCGTCTTTGTCTACGTCTTTGCCTCCGTCTTTGTCTCCGTCCATGTCTTCTGCCCCTCTGTCTCGGTCTTTGTCTCATGCGCCTCTGTCTCTGTGGCTGCCTCTGTCTGTGTCTCTGTCTCTGTCTCTGTCTCTGTCTCTGTCTCTGTCTCTATCTCTGTCTCTGTCTCCGTCTCTGTCTCTGTCTCTGTCTCTGTCTCTGTCTCTGTCTTTGTATCCGTCTTTGTCTCCGTCTTTGTCGCCGTCGTTGCCTACCTCTTTGTCTCCGCCTTTGTCTCCGTTTATGTCTCCTGCCCCTATGTCTCGGGCTTTGTCTCATGCACCTCTATCTCTGTCTCTGTCTCTGTCTGTGTCTGTGCCTCTGTCTCTGTCTCTGTCTGTGGCTGTGTCTCTGTCTCTGTCTCCGTATCGGACTCTGCCTCTGTCTCTGTCCCCGCCTTTGTCTCTGCCTTTTTTCTCCGTATTTGTCTCTGTCTGTGTCTCCATCTTTGTCTCCGTCTTTGCCTCCGTCTTGGTCTCGGTCTTTGTCTCCGTCTTTTTCTCCGTCTTTGTCTTCCTACTTGTCTCTGTTTTTGTCTCCGTCTTTGTCTCTATCTCTGTCTCTGTCTCTGTCTCTGTCTCTGTCTCTGTCTCTGTCTCTGTCTCTATCTCTGTCTCTGTTTCAGTCCCTGTCTCTGCCTCTGTCTCTGTCTCTGTCTCTTTCCCCGTCTCTGTCTCCGTCTCCGTCTCTGTCTCTGTCTCAGTCTCAGTCTCTGTCTCTGTCTCAGTCTCTGTCTCTGTCTCTGTCTCTGTCTCCATCTCAGTCTCTGTCTCTGTCTCTGTCTCTGTCGCTGTCTCTGTCTCTGTCTATGTCTCTGTCTCTGTCTCTGTCCTCGTCTCTGTCTCCGTCTCCGTCTCTGTCTCTGTCTCTGTCTCTGTCTCTGTCTCTGTCTCCATCTCAGTCTCTGTCTCTGTCTCTGTCTCTGTCTCTGTCTCTGTCTCAGTCTCAGTCTCTGTCTCTGTCTCAGTCTCTGTCTCTGTCTCTGTCTCTGTCTCCATCTCAGTCTCTGTCTCTGTCTCTGTCTCTGTCTCTGTCTCTGTCTCTGTCTATGTCTCTGTCTCTGTCTCTGTCCTCGTCTCTGTCTCCGTCTCCGTCTCTGTCTCTGTCTCTATCCCTGTCTCTGTCTCCGTCTCCGTCTTTGTCTCTGTCTCTGTCTCTGGCTCCATCTCTGTCTCTGTCTCAGCCTCAGTCTCTGTATCTGTCTCCGTCTCTGTCTCTGTCTCTGTCTCTGTCTCTGTCTCTGTCTCTGTCTCTGTCTCTGTCTCTGTCTCTGTCTCTATCTCTGTCTCTGTCTCAGTCCCTGTCTCTGTCTCTGTCTCTGTTTCTGTCTCTGTGTCTGTCCCTGTCTCTGTCTCCGTCTCCGTCTCTGTCTCTGTCTCTGTCTCTGTCTCTGTGCCTGTCTCTGTCTCTGTCTCTGCCTCTGTCTCTGTCCCCGTCTCTGTCTCCGTCTCCGTCTCTATCTCTATCTCTGTCTCTGTCTCTGTCTCTGTCTCCATCTCTGTCTCTGTCCCTGTCTCTGCCTCTGTCCCTGTCTCTGTCTCTGTCTCTGTCTCTGTCTCTGTCTCTGTCTCTGCCTCTGTCTCTGTCCATGTCTCTGTCCATGTCTCTGCTCCGTCTCCGTCTCTGTTTCTGTGTCTGTCTCTGGCTCCATCTCTGTCTCTGTCTCTGTCTCCGTCTATTTCTCTGTCTCTGTCTCTGTCTCTGTCTCTGACTCTGTCTCTGTCTCTGTCTCTGTCTCTGACTCTGTCTCTGTTTGTGTCTCTGTCTCTGTCTCTGTTCCCGTCTCTGTCTCCGCCTCTGCCTCTGTCTCTGTCTTTGCCTCCATCTTTGTCTCCGTCTTTGTCTCCGTCCTCGTCTTCCTCTTCGTCTCCGCCTTTGTCACCGTCTTTGTCACCGTCTTTGTCTCATTTGCCTCTGTCTCTGTCTCTGTATGTGCCTATGTCTCTGTCTCTGCCTCTGTATCGGGCTATGTCCCTGTCCCTGTCTCTGTCTCTGTCTCTGTCCCTGTCTCTGTCTCTGTCCCCGTCTCTGTCTCCGTCTCCGTCTCTGTCTCTGTCTCTGTCTCTGTCTCTGTCTCCAACTCTGTCTCTGTCTCTGTCTCTGTCTCTGTCTCTGACTCTGTCTCTGTTTGTGTCTCTGTCTCTGTCTCTGTTCCCGTCTCTGTCTCCGCCTCTGCCTCTGTCTCTGTCTTTGCCCCCATCTTTGTCTCCGTCTTTGTCTCCGTCCTCGTCTTCCTCTTCGTCTCCGCCCTTGTCACCGTCTTTGTCACCGTCTTTGTCTCATGTGCGTCTGTCTCTGTCTCTGTCTGTGCCTATGTCTCTGTCTCTGCCTCTGTATCGGGCTATGTCCCTGTCCCTGTCTCTGTCTCTGTCTCTGTCCCTGTCTCTGTCTCTGTCCCCGTCTCTGTCTCCGTCTCCGTCTCTGTCTCTGTCTCTGTCTCTGTCTCTGTCTCCAACTCTGTCTCTGTCTCTGTCTCTGTCTCCATCTCTGTCTCTGTCTCTGCCGCTGTCCCTGTCTCTGTCTCTGTCTCTGTCTCTGTCTCCATCTCTGTATCTGTCTCCGTCCATGTCTCCTGCCCCTCAGGCTCGGTCTTTGTCTCATGCGCCTCTGTCTCTGGCTGTGTCTATGTCTCTGTCTCTGTCTCCATCTCTGTATCTGTCTCCGTCCATGTCTCCTGCCCCTCAGGCTCGGTCTTTGTCTCATGCGCCTCTGTCTCTGTCTGTGTCTATGTCTCTGTCTCTGCCTCTGTATCGGGCTCTGTCCCTGTCCCTGTCTCTGTCTCTGTCTCTGTCCCTGTCTCTGTCTCTGTCCCCGTCTCTGTCTCCGTCTCCGTCTCTGTCTCTGTCTCTGTCTCTGTCTCTGTCTCCATCTCTGTCTCTGTCTCTGTCTCTGTCTCTGTCTCTGTCCCCGTCTCTGTCTCCGTCTCCGTCTCTGTCTGTGTCTGTGCCTCTGTCTCTGTCTCTGTCTGTGGCTGTGTCTCTGTCTCTGTCTCCGTATCGGACTCTGCCTCTGTCTCTGTCTCCGCCTTTGTCTCTGCCTTTTTTCTCCGTCTTTGCCTCCGTCTTGGTCTCGGTCTTTGTCTCCGTCTTTTTCTCCGTCTTTGTCTTCCTACTTGTCGCTGTTTTTGTCTCCGTCTTTGTCTCTATCTCTGTCTCTGTCTCTGTCTCTGTCTCCGTCTCTGTCTCTGTCTCTGTCTCTATCTCTGTCTCTGTTTCAGTCCCTGTCTCTGTCTCTGTCTCTGTCTCTGTCTCTGTCTCTGTCTCTTTCCCCGTCTCTGTCTCCGTCTCCGTCTCTGTCTCTGTCTCAGTCTCAGTCTCTGTCTCTGTCTCAGTCTCTGTCTCTGTCTCTGTCTCTGTCTCCATCTCAGTCTCTGTCTCTGTCTCTGTCTCTGTCTATGTCTCTGTCTCTGTCTCTGTCCTCCTCTCTGTCTCCGTCTGCGTCTCTGTCTCTGTCTCTGTCTCTGTCTCTGTCTCTGTCTCTGTCTCCATCTCTGTCTCTGTCTCTGTCTCTGTCTCTGTCTCTGTCTCTGTCTCTGTCTCCATCTCTGTCTCTGTCTCTGTCGCTGTCTATGTCTCTGTCTCTGTCTCTGCATCTGTCTCTGTCCCTGTCTCTGTCTCCGTCTCCGTCTTTGTCTCTGTCTCTGTCTCTGGCTCTATCTCTGTCTCTGTCTCAGCCTCAGTCTCTGTATCTGTCTCTGTCTCTGTCTCTGTCTCTGTCTCTGTCTCTGTCTCTGTCTCTGTCTCTGTCTCTGTCTCTGTCTCTATCTCTGTCTCTGTCTCAGTCCCTGTCTCTGTCTCTGTCTCTGTTTCTGTCTCTGTCTCTATCCCTGTCTCTGTCTCCGTCTCCGTCTCTGTCTCTGTCTCTGTCTCTGTGCCTGTCTCTGTCTCTGTCTCTGCCTCTGTCTCTGTCCCCGTCCCTGTCTCCGTCTCCGTCTCTGTCTCTATCTCTGTCTCTGTCTCTGTCTCTGTCTCCATCTCTGTCTCTGTCCCTGTCTCTGTCTCTGTCCCTGTCTCTGTCTCTGTCTCTGTCTCTGTCTCTGTCTCTGTCTCTGCCTCTGTCTCTGTCCATGTCTCTGTCCATGTCTCTGCTCCGTCTCCGTCTCTGTTTCTGTGTCTGTCTCTGGCTCCATCTCTGTCTCTGTCTCTGTCTCCGTCTATTTCTCTGTCTCTGTCTCTGTCTCTGTCTCTGACTCTGTCTCTGTTTGTGTCTCTGTCTCTGTCTCTGTTCCCGTCTCTGTCTCCGCCTCTGCCTCTGTCTCTGTCTTTGCCTCCATCTTTGTCTCCGTCTTTGTCTCCGTCCTCGTCTTCCTCTTCGTCTCCGCCTTTGTCACCGTCTTTGTCACCGTCTTTGTCTCATGTGCCTCTGTCTCTGTCTCTGTCTGTGCCTATGTCTCGGTCTCTGCCTCTGTATCGGGCTATGTCCCTGTCCCTGTCTCTGTCTCTGTCTCTGTCCCTGTCTCTGTCTCTGTCCCCGTCTCTGTCTCCGTCTCCGTCTCTGTCTCTGTCTCTGTCTCTGTCTCTGTCTCCAACTCTGTCTCTGTCTCTGTCTCTGTCTCTGCCTCTGTCTCCATCTCTGTCTCTGTCTCTGCCGCTGTCTCTGTCTCTGTCTCTGTCTCTGTCTCTGTCTCTGTCTCCATCTCTGTATCTGTCTCCGTCCATGTCTCCTGCCCCTCAGGCTCGGTCTTTGTCTCATGCGCCTCTGTCTCTGTCTGTGTCTATGTCTCTGTCTCTGCCTCTGTATCGGGCTCTGTCCCTGTCCCTGTCTCTGTCTCTGTCTCTGTCCCTGTCTCTGTCTCTGTCCCCGTCTCTGTCTCCGTCTCCGTCTCTGTCTCTGTCTCTGTCTCTGTCTCTGTCTCCATCTCTGTCTCTGTCTCTGTCTCTGTCTCTGTCTCTGTCTCTGTCTCTGTCTCTGTCTCTGTCTCTGTCTCCGTCTATTTCTCTGTCTCTGTCTCTGTCTCTGTCTCTGTCTCTGTCTCTGTCTCTGTCTCTGTCTCCATCTCTGTCTCTGTCTCTGTGGCTGTCTCTGTCTCTGTCTCTGTCTCTGTCTCTGTCTCTGTCCCTGTCTCTGTCTCCGTCTCCGTCTCTGTCTCTGTCTCTATCTCTGTCTCTGTTTCAGTCCCTGTCTCTGTCTCTGTCTCTGTCTCTGTCTCTGTCTCTGTCTCTTTCCCCGTCTCTGTCTCCGTCTCCGTCTCTGTCTCTGTCTCAGTCTCAGTCTCTGTCTCTGTCTCAGTCTCTGTCTCTGTCTCTGTCTCTGTCTCCATCTCAGTCTCTGTCTCTGTCTCTGTCTCTGTCTCTGTCTCTGTCTCTGTCTCTGTCTCTGTCTCTGTCTCTGTCTCCGTCTATTTCTCTGTCTCTGTCTCTGTCTCTGTCTCTGTCTCTGTCTCTGTCTCTGTCTCTGTCTCCATCTCTGTCTCTGTCTCTGTGGCTGTCTCTGTCTCCGTCTCTGTCCCTATCTCTGTCTCTGTCTCTGTCTCTGTCTCCATCTCTGTCTCTGTCCCTGTCTCTGTCTCTGTCCCTGTCTCTGTCTCTGTCTCTGTCTCTGTCTCTGTCTCTGTCTCTGCCTCTGTCTCTGTCCATGTCTCTGTCCATGTCTCTGCTCCGTCTCCTTCTCTGTCTCTGTGTCTGTCTCTGGCTCCATCTCTGTCTCTGTCTCTGTCTCCGTCTATTTCTCTGTCTCTGTCTCTGTCTCTGTCTCTGACTCTGTCTCTGTTTGTGTCTCTGTCTCTGTCTCTGTTCCCGTCTCTGTCTCCGCCTCTGCCTCTGTCTCTGTCTTTGCCTCCATCTTTGTCTCCGTCTTTGTCTCCGTCCTCGTCTTCCTCTTCGTCTCCGCCTTTGTCACCGTCTTTGTCACCGTCTTTGTCTCATGTGCCTCTGTCTCTGTCTCTGTCTATGCCTATGTCTCTGTCTCTGCCTCTGTATCGGGCTATGTCCCTGTCCCTGTCTCTGTCTCTGTCTCTGTCCCTGTCTCTGTCTCTGTCCCCGTCTCTGTCTCCGTCTCCGTCTCTGTCTCTGTCTCTGTCTCTGTCTCTGTCTCCAACTCTGTCTCTGTCTCTGTCTCTGTCTCTGCCTCTGTCTCCATCTCTATCTCTGTCTCTGTCTCTGTCTCTGTCTCTGTCTCTGTCTCTGTCTCTGTCTCTGTCTCTGTCTCTGTCTCTGTCTCTGTCTCTGTCTCTGTCTCTGTCTCTGTCTCTGTCTACGTCTCTGTCTCTGTCTCTGTCTCTGTCTCTGTCTCTGTCTCTGTCTCTGTCTCTGTCTCTGTCTCTGTCTCTGTCTCTGTCTCTGTCTCTGTCTCTGTCTCTGTCTCTGTCTCTGTCCCTGTCTCTGTCTCCGTCTCCGTCTTTGTCTCTGTCTCTGTCTCTGTCTCTGTCTCAGTCATAGTCTCTGTCTCTGTCTCAGTCTCTGTCTCCGTCTCCGTCTCTGTCTCTGTCTCTGTCTCTGTCTCTGTCTCCATCTCTGTCTCTGTCTCTGTCTCTGTCTCTGTCTCTGTCTCCATCTCTGTCTCTGTCTCTGTGGCTGTCTCTGTCTCTGGCTCCATCTCTGTCTCTGTCTCAGTCTCAGTCTCTGTCTCTGCCTCAGTCTCTGTCTCTGTCTCTGTCTCTGTCTCCATCTCTGTCTCTGTCTCTGTCTCTGTCTCTGCCTCTGTCTCTGTCCATGTCTCTGTCCATGTCTCTGCTCCGTCTCCGTCTCTGTCTCTGTCTCTGTCTCTGGCTCCATCTCTGTCTCTGTCTCTGTCTCTGTCTCTGTCTCTGTCTCTGTCTCCGTCTTTGTCTCTGTCTTTGTCTCCATCTTTGTCTCCGTCTTTGTCTCCGTCTTTGTCTACGTCTTTGGCTACGTCTTTGTCATCGTCTTTGTCTCCGTCCATGTCTCCTGCCCCTTTGTCTCGGTCTTTGTCTCATGCACCTGTGTCTCTGTCGCTGTCTCTGTCTGTGTCTCTGTCTCTGTCTCTATATTACACTCTGTCTCCGTCTTTGTCTTCGTCTTTGTCTCCGTCTTTGTGCCTGTCTTTGTCTCCGTATTTGTATCCGTCTGTGTGACCATCTTTGTCTCCGTCTTTGTCTCCGTCTTTGCCTCCGTCTTTGTCTTCGTCTTAGTCTCCGTCTTTGTCTCTGTCTTTGTCTCCGTCTTTGTGCCTGTCTTTGTCTCCATATTTGTCACCGCCTTTGTCTCTGTATTTGTCTCCGTCTGTGTCTCCATATTTGTCTCCGTCTTTGTCTCCGTCTTTGCCTCCGTCTTTGTCTACGTCTCTGTCTCTGTCTCTGTCTCTGTCTCTGTCTCTGTCTCTGTCTCTGTCTCTGTCTCTGTCTCTGTCTCTGCCTCTGTTTCTGTCTCTGTCTCTGTCTCTGCCTCTGTCTCTGTCTCTGGCTCCATCTCTGTCACTGCCTCTGTCTCTGTCTCTGTCTCTGCCTCTGTCTCTGTCTCTGTCTCCGTCTCTGTCTCTGTCCCTATCTCTGTCTCTGTCTCTGTTCCCGTCTCTGTCTCCGCCTCTGCCTCTGTCTCTGTCTCCGTCTTTGTCTCCGTCTTTGTCTTCGTCGTCGTCTTCCTCTTCGTCTCCGTCTTTGTCTCCGCCTTTGTCTCCGTCTATGTCTCCGTCGTCGTCTTCCTCTTCGTCTCCGCCTTTGTCTCCGTCTTTGTCACCGTGTTTGTCTCCGTCTTTGTCTCCGTCTTTGTATACGTCTTTGTCTACGTCTTTGTCACCGTCCGTGTCTCTGACTTTGTCTCCGTCCTCGTCTTCCTCTTTGTCTCCGTCTTTGTCTCCGTCTTTGTCTCCGTCCTCGTCTTCCTCTTCGTCTCCGCCTTTGTCTCCGTCTTTGTCACCGTCTTTGTCTCAAGCGCCTCTGTCTCTGTCTGTGTCTATGTCTCTGTCTCTGCCTCTGTATCGGGCTCTGTCCCTATCCCTGTCTCTGTCTCTGTCTCTGTCCCTGTCTCTGTCTCTGTCCCCGTCTCTTTCTCCGTCTCCGTCTCTGTCTCTGTCTCTGTCTCTGTCTCTGTCTCCATCTCTGTCTCTGTCACTGTCTCTGTCTCTGTCTCTGTCTCCATCTCTGTCGCTGTCTCTGCCGCTGTCTCTGTTTCTGTCTCTACCTCTGTCTCTGTCCCTGTCTCTGTCTCCGTCTCCGTCTCCGTCCTTGTCTCTGTCTCTGTCTCTGGCTCTATCTCTGTCTCTGTCTCTGTCTCTGTCCCTGTCTCTGTCTCCGTCTCCGTCTTTGTCTCTGTCTCTGTCTCTGTCTCTGTCTCTGGCTCCGTCTCTGTCTCTGTCTCAGTCTCAGTCTCTGTCTCTGTCTCAGTCTCTGTCTCTGTCTCTGCCTCTGTCTCCATCTCTGTCTCTGTCTCTGTCTTTGTCTCTGTCTCTGTCTCTGTCTCTGTCTCTGTCTCTGTCTCTGTCTCTGTCTCTGTCTCTGTCTCTGTCTCTGTCTCTGTCTCTGTCTCTGTCTCTGTCTCTGTCTCTGTCTCTGCCTCTGTCTCTGTCCATGTCTCTGTCCATGTCTCTGCTCCGTCTCCGTCTCTGTCTCTGTCTCTGTCTCTGGCTCCATCTCTGTCTCTGTCTCAGTCTCTGTCTCTGTCTCTGTCTCTGTCCCTGTCTCTGTCTCTGTCCCCGTCTCTGTCTCCGTCTCCGTCTCTGTCTCTGTCTCTGTCTCTGTCTCTGTCTCTGTCTCCATCTCTGTCCCCGTCTCTGTCTCCGTCTCCGTCTCTGTCTCTGTCTCTGTCTCTGTCTCTGTCTCTGTCTCTGTCCCTGTCTCTGTCTCTGTCTCTGTCTCTGTCTCTGTCTCTGTCTCTGTCTCTGTCTCTGCCTCTGTTTCTGTCTCTGTCTCTGTCTCTGCCTCTGTCTCTGTCTCTGGCTCCATCTCTGTCTCTGCCTCTGTCTCTGTCTCTGTCTCTGCCTCTGTCTCTGTCTCTGTCTCCGTCTCTGTCTCTGTCCCTATCTCTGTCTCTGTCTCTGTTCCCGTCTCTGTCTCCGCCTCTGCCTCTGACTCTGTCTCCGTCTTTGTCTCCGTCTTTGTCTTCGTCGTCGTCTTCCTCTTCGTCTCCGTCTTTGTCTCCGCCTTTGTCTCCGTCTTTGTCTCCGTCATCGTCTTCCTCTTCGTCTCCGCCTTTGTCTCCGTCTTTGTCACCGTGTTTGTCTCCGTCTTCGTCTCCGTCTTTGTATACGTCTTTGTCTACGTCTTTGTCACCGTCCGTGTCTCTGTCTTTGTCTCCGTCCTCGTCTTCCTCTTTGTCCCCGTCTTTGTCTCCGTCTTTGTCTCCGTCCTCGTCTTCCTCTTCGTCTCCGCCTTTGTCTCCGTCTTTGTCACCGTCTTTGTCTCATGCGCCTCTGTCTCTGTCTGTGTCTATGTCTCTGTCTCTGCCTCTGTATCGGGCTCTGTCCCTATCCCTGTCTCTGTCTCTGTCTCTGTCTCTGTCTCTGTCTCTGTCTCTGTCTCTGTCTCTGTCTCTGTCTCTGTCTCTGTCTCTGTCTCTGTCCCCGTCTCTGTCTCCGTCTCCGTCTCTGTCTCTGTCTCTGTCTCTGTCTCTGTCTCTGTCTCTGTCTCTGTCTCTGTCTCTGTCTCTGTCTCTGTCTCTGTCTCTGTCCCCGTCTCTGTCTCCGTCTCCGTCTCTGTCTCCATCTCTGTCTCTGTCTCTGTGGCTGTCTCTGTCTCTGTCTCTGTCTCTGTCTCTGTCTCTGTCCCTGTCTCTGTCTCCGTCTCCGTCTTTGTCTCTGTCTCTGTCTCTGTCTCTGGCTCCATCTCTGTCTCTGTCTCAGTCTCAGTCTCTGTCTCTGCCTCAGTCTCTGTCTCTGTCTCTGTCTCTGTCCCCATCTCTGTCTCTGTCTCTGTCTCTGTCTCTGCCTCTGTCTCTGTCCATGTCTCTGTCCATGTCTCTGCTCCGTCTCCGTCTCTGTCTCTGTCTCTGTCTCTGGCTCCATCTCTGCCACTGTCTCAGTCTCTGTCTCTGTCTCTGTCCCTGTCCCTGTCTCCGTCTCTGTCTCTGTCTCTGTCTCTGTCTCTGTCTCTGTCTCTGTCTCTGTCTCTGTCTCTGTCTCCGTCTTTGTCTCCGTCTTTGTCTCCATCTTTGTCTCCGTCTTTGTCTCCGTCTTTGTCTACGTCGTTGGCTACGTCTTTGTCATCGTCTTTGTCTCCGTCCATGTCTCCTGCCCCTTTGTCTCGGTCTTTGTCTCATGCACCTGTGTCTCTGTCTCTGTCTCTGTCTCTATATTACACTCTGTCTCCGTCTTTGTGCCTGTCTTTGTCTCCGTATTTGTATCCGTCTGTGTAACCATCTTTGTCTCCGTCTTTGTCTCCGTCTTTGCCTCCGTCTTTGTCTTCGTCTTAGTCTCCGTCTTTGTCTCTGTCTTTGTCTCCGTCTTTGTGCCTGTCTTTGTCTCCATATTTGTCACCGCCTTTGTCTCTGTATTTGTCTCCGTCTGTGTCTCCATATTTGTCTCCGTCTTTGTCTCCGTCTTTGCCTCCGTCTTTGTCTACGTCTCTGTCTCTGTCTCTGTCTCTGTCTCTGTCTCTGTCTCTGTCTCTGTCTCTGTCTCTGTCTCTGTCTCTGTCTCTGTCTCTGTCTCTGTTTCTGTCTCTGTCTCTGTCTCTGTCCCTGTCTCTGTCTCCGTCTCCGTCTTTGTCTCTGTCTCTGTCTCTGTCTCTGGCTCCATCTCTGTCTCTGTCTCAGTCATAGTCTCTGTCTCTGTCTCAGTCTCTGTCTCTGTCTCTGTCTCTGTCTCTGTCTCCATCTCTGTCTCTGTCTCTGTCTCTGTCTCTGTCTCTGTCTCTGTCTCTGTCTCTGTCTCTGTCTCTGTCTCAGTCTCTGTCTCTGTCTCTGTCTCTGTCCCTCTCTCTGTCTCTGTCCCCGTCTCTGTCTCCGTCTCCGTCTCTGTATCTGTCTCCGTCCATGTCTCCTGCCCCTTTGTCTCGGTCTTTGTCTCATGCACCTGTGTCTCTGTCTCTGTCTCTGTCTCTATATTACACTCTGTCTCCGTCTTTGTCTTCGTCTTTGTCTCCGTCTTTGTGCCTGTCTCTGTCTCCGTATTTGTATCCGTCTGTGTAACCATCTTTGTCTCCGTCTTTGTCTCCGTCTTTGCCTCCGTCTTTGTCTTCGTCTTAGTCTCCGTCTTTGTCTCTGTCTTTGTCTCCGTCTTTGTGCCTGTCTTTGTCTCCATATTTGTCACCGCCTTTGTCTCTGTATTTGTCTCCGTCTGTGTCTCCATATTTGTCTCCGTCTTTGTCTCCGTCTTTGCCTCCGTCTTTGTCTACGTCTCTGTCTCTGTCTCTGTCTCTGTCTCTGTCTCTGTCTCTGTCTCTGTCTCTGTCTCTGTCTCTGTCTCTGTCTCTGTCTCTGCCTCTGTCTCTGTCTCTGTCTCTGTCTCTGTCTCTGTCTCTGTCTCTGTCCCTGTCTCTGTCTCCGTCTCCGTCTTTGTCTCTGTCTCTGTCTCTGTCTCTGGCTCCATCTCTGTCTCTGTCTCAGTCATAGTCTCTGTCTCTGTCTCAGTCTCTGTCTCCGTCTCCGTCTCTGTCTCTGTCTCTGTCTCTGTCTCTGTCTCCATCTCTGTCTCTGTCTCTGTCTCTGTCTCTGTCTCTGTCTCCATCTCTGTCTCTGTCTCTGTGGCTGTCTCTGTCTCTGGCTCCATCTCTGTCTCTGTCTCAGTCTCAGTCTCTGTCTCTGCCTCAGTCTCTGTCTCTGTCTCTGTCTCTGTCTCCATCTCTGTCTCTGTCTCTGTCTCTGTCTCTGCCTCTGTCTCTGTCCATGTCTCTGTCCATGTCTCTGCTCCGTCTCCGTCTCTGTCTCTGTCTCTGTCTCTGGCTCCATCTCTGTCTCTGCCTCTGTTTCTGTCTCTGTCTCTGTCTCTGCCTCTGTCTCTGTCTCTGGCTCCATCTCTGTCACTGCCTCTGTCTCTGTCTCTGTCTCTGCCTCTGTCTCTGTCTCTGTCTCCGTCTCTGTCTCTGTCCCTATCTCTGTCTCTGTCTCTGTTCCCGTCTCTGTCTCCGCCTCTGCCTCTGTCTCTGTCTCCGTCTTTGTCTCCGTCTTTGTCTTCGTCGTCGTCTTCCTCTTCGTCTCCGTCTTTGTCTCCGCCTTTGTCTCCGTCTTTGTCTCCGTCGTCGTCTTCCTCTTCGTCTCCGCCTTTGTCTCCGTCTTTGTCACCGTGTTTGTCTCCGTCTTTGTCTCCGTCTTTGTATACGTCTTTGTCTACGTCTTTGTCACCGTCCGTGTCTCTGACTTTGTCTCCGTCCTCGTCTTCCTCTTTGTCTCCGTCTTTGTCTCCGTCTTTGTCTCCGTCCTCGTCTTCCTCTTCGTCTCCGCCTTTGTCTCCGTCTTTGTCACCGTCTTTGTCTCAAGCGCCTCTGTCTCTGTCTGTGTCTATGTCTCTGTCTCTGCCTCTGTATCGGGCTCTGTCCCTATCCCTGTCTCTGTCTCTGTCTCTGTCCCTGTCTCTGTCTCTGTCCCCGTCTCTTTCTCCGTCTCCGTCTCTGTCTCTGTCTCTGTCTCTGTCTCTGTCTCCATCTCTGTCTCTGTCACTGTCTCTGTCTCTGTCTCTGTCTCCATCTCTGTCGCTGTCTCTGCCGCTGTCTCTGTTTCTGTCTCTACCTCTGTCTCTGTCCCTGTCTCTGTCTCCGTCTCCGTCTCCGTCCTTGTCTCTGTCTCTGTCTCTGGCTCTATCTCTGTCTCTGTCTCTGTCTCTGTCCCTGTCTCTGTCTCCGTCTCCGTCTTTGTCTCTGTCTCTGTCTCTGTCTCTGTCTCTGGCTCCGTCTCTGTCTCTGTCTCAGTCTCAGTCTCTGTCTCTGTCTCAGTCTCTGTCTCTGTCTCTGTCTCTGTCTCCATCTCTGTCTCTGTCTCTGTCTTTGTCTCTGTCTCTGTCTCTGTCTCTGTCTCTGTCTCTGTCTCTGTCTCTGTCTCTGTCTCTGTCTCTGTCTCTGTCTCTGTCTCTGTCTCTGTCTCTGTCTCTGTCTCTGTCTCTGTCTCTGTCTCTGTCTCTGTCTCTGCCTCTGTCTCTGTCCATGTCTCTGTCCATGTCTCTGCTCCGTCTCCGTCTCTGTCTCTGTCTCTGTCTCTGGCTCCATCTCTGTCTCTGTCTCAGTCTCTGTCTCTGTCTCTGTCTCTGTCCCTGTCTCTGTCTCTGTCCCCGTCTCTGTCTCCGTCTCCGTCTCTGTCTCTGTCTCTGTCTCTGTCTCTGTCTCTGTCTCCATCTCTGTCCCCGTCTCTGTCTCCGTCTCCGTCTCTGTCTCTGTCTCTGTCTCTGTCTCTGTCTCTGTCTCTGTCCCTGTCTCTGTCTCTGTCTCTGTCTCTGTCTCTGTCTCTGCCTCTGTTTCTGTCTCTGTCTCTGTCTCTGCCTCTGTCTCTGTCTCTGGCTCCATCTCTGTCTCTGCCTCTGTCTCTGTCTCTGTCTCTGCCTCTGTCTCTGTCTCTGTCTCCGTCTCTGTCTCTGTCCCTATCTCTGTCTCTGTCTCTGTTCCCGTCTCTGTCTCCGCCTCTGCCTCTGACTCTGTCTCCGTCTTTGTCTCCGTCTTTGTCTTCGTCGTCGTCTTCCTCTTCGTCTCCGTCTTTGTCTCCGCCTTTGTCTCCGTCTTTGTCTCCGTCATCGTCTTCCTCTTCGTCTCCGCCTTTGTCTCCGTCTTTGTCACCGTGTTTGTCTCCGTCTTCGTCTCCGTCTTTGTATACGTCTTTGTCTACGTCTTTGTCACCGTCCGTGTCTCTGTCTTTGTCTCCGTCCTCGTCTTCCTCTTTGTCCCCGTCTTTGTCTCCGTCTTTGTCTCCGTCCATGTCTCCTGCCCCTTTGTCTCGGTCTTTGTCTCATGCACCTGTGTCTCTGTCGCTGTCTCTGTCTGTGTCTCTGTCTCTGTCTCTATATTACACTCTGTCTCCGTCTTTGTCTTCGTCTTTGTCTCCGTCTTTGTGCCTGTCTTTGTCTCCGTATTTGTATCCGTCTGTGTAACCATCTTTGTCTCCGTCTTTGTCTCCGTCTTTGCCTCCGTCTTTGTCTTCGTCTTAGTCTCCGTCTTTGTCTCTGTCTTTGTCTCCGTCTTTGTGCCTGTCTTTGTCTCCATATTTGTCACCGCCTTTGTCTCTGTATTTGTCTCCGTCTGTGTCTCCATATTTGTCTCCGTCTTTGTCTCCGTCTTTGCCTCCGTCTTTGTCTACGTCTCTGTCTCTGTCTCTGTCTCTGTCTCTGTCTCTGTCTCTGTCTCTGTCTCTGTCTCTGTCTCTGTCTCTGCCTCTGTTTCTGTCTCTGTCTCTGTCTCTGTCTCAGTCTCTGTCTCTGTCTCTGTCTCTGTCTCCATCTCTGTCTCTGTCTCTGTCTTTGTCTCTGTCTCTGTCTCTGTCTCTGTCTCTGTCTCTGCCTCTGTCTCTGTCTCTGTCTCCGTCTCTGTCTCTGTCCCTATCTCTGTCTCTGTCTCTGTTCCCGTCTCTGTCTCCGCCTCTGCCTCTGACTCTGTCTCCGTCTTTGTCTCCGTCTTTGTCTTCGTCGTCGTCTTCCTCTTCGTCTCCGTCTTTGTCTCCGCCTTTGTCTCCGTCTTTGTCTCCGTCGTCGTCTTCCTCTTCGTCTCCGCCTTTGTCTCCGTCTTTGTCACCGTGTTTGTCTCCGTCTTCGTCTCCGTCTTTGTATACGTCTTTGTCTACGTCTTTGTCACCGTCCGTGTCTCTGTCTTTGTCTCCGTCCTCGTCTTCCTCTTTGTCCCCGTCTTTGTCTCCGTCTTTGTCTCCGTCCTCGTCTTCCTCTTCGTCTCCGCCTTTGTCTCCGTCTTTGTCACCGTCTTTGTCTCATGCGCCTCTGTCTCTGTCTGTGTCTATGTCTCTGTCTCTGCCTCTGTATCGGGCTCTGTCCCTATCCCTGTCTCTGTCTCTGTCTCTGTCTCTGTCTCTGTCTCTGTCTCTGTCTCTGTCTCTGTCTCTGTCTCTGTCTCTGTCTCTGTCTCTGTCTCTGTCCCCGTCTCTGTCTCCGTCTCCGTCTCTGTCTCTGTCTCTGTCTCTGTCTCTGTCTCTGTCTCTGTCTCTGTCTCTGTCTCTGTCTCTGTCTCTGTCTCTGTCTCTGTCTCTGTCTCTGTCTCTGTCTCTGTCTCTGTCTCTGTCTCTGTCTCTGTCTCTGTCCCCGTCTCTGTCTCCGTCTCCGTCTCTGTCTCCATCTCTGTCTCTGTCTCTGTGGCTGTCTCTGTCTCTGTCTCTGTCTCTGTCTCTGTCTCTGTCCCTGTCTCTGTCTCCGTCTCCGTCTTTGTCTCTGTCTCTGTCTCTGTCTCTGGCTCCATCTCTGTCTCTGTCTCAGTCTCAGTCTCTGTCTCTGCCTCAGTCTCTGTCTCTGTCTCTGTCTCTGTCTCCATCTCTGTCTCTGTCTCTGTCTCTGTCTCTGCCTCTGTCTCTGTCCATGTCTCTGTCCATGTCTCTGCTCCGTCTCCGTCTCTGTCTCTGTCTCTGTCTCTGGCTCCATCACTGCCACTGTCTCAGTCTCTGTCTCTGTCTCTGTCCCTGTCCCTGTCTCCGTCTCTGTCTCTGTCTCTGTCTCTGTCTCTGTCTCTGTCTCTGTCTCTGTCTCTGTCTCCGTCTTTGTCTCTGCCTTTGTCTCCATCTTTGTCTCCGTATTTGTCTCCGTCTTTGTCTACGCCTTTGGCTACGTCTTTGTCTACGTCTTTGTCTCCGTCCATGTCTCCTGCCCCTTTGTCTCGGTCTTTGTCTCATGCACCTGTGTCTCTGTCTCTGTCTCTATATTACACTCTGTCTCCGTCTTTGCCTTCGTCTTTGTCTCCGTCTTTGTGCCTGTCTTTGTCTCCGCATTTGTATCCGTCTGTGTAACCATCTTTGTCTCCGTCTTTGTCTCCGTCTTTGCCTCCGTCTTTGTCTTCGTCTTAGTCTCCGTCTTTGTCTCTGTCTTTGTCTCCGTCTTTGTGCCTGTCTTTGTCTCCATATTTGTCACCGCCTTTGTCTCTGTATTTGTCTCCGTCTGTGTCTCCAGATATGTCTCTGTCTTTGTCTCCATCTTTGTGTCCGTCTTTGTCTCCGTCTTTGTCTACGTCTTTGGCTACGTCTTTGTCATCGTCTTTGTCTCCGTCCATGTCTCCTGGCTCTTTGTCTCGGTCTTTGTCTCATGCACCTGTGTCTCTGTCTCTGTCTCTGTCTCTGTCTCTGTCTCTGTCTCTGTCTCTATATTACACTCTGTCTCCGTCTTTGTCTTCGTCTTTGTCTCCGTCTTTGTCTCCGTCTTTGCCTCCTTCTTTGTCTTCGTCTTAGTCTCCGTCTTTGTCTCTGTCTTTGTCTCCGTCTTTGTGCCTGTCTTTGTCTCCATATTTGTCACCGCCTTTGTCTCTGTATTTGTCTCCGTCTGTGTCTCCATATTTGTCTCCGTCTTTGGCTCCGTCTTTGCCTCCGTCTTTGTCTACGTCTTTGTCTCCGTCTTTGTCTCCGTCTTTGTCTTCGTCTTAGTCTCCGTCTTTGTCTCTGTCTTTGTCTCCGTCTTTGTGCCTGTCTTTGTCTCCATATTTGTCACCGCCTTTGTCTCTGTATTTGTCTCCGTCTGTGTCTCCATATTTGTCTCCGTCTTTGCCTCCGTCTTTGTCTACGTCTCTGTCTCTGTCTCTGTCTCTGTCTCTGTCTCTGTCTCTGTCTCTGTCTCTGTCTCTGTCTCTGTCTCTGTCTCTGTCTCTGTCTCTGTCTCTGTCTCTGTCTCTGTCTCTGTCCCTGTCTCTGTCTCCGTCTCCGTCTTTGTCTCTGTCTCTGTCTCTGTCTCTGGCTCCATCTCTGTCTCCGTCTCAGTCTCAGTCTCTGTCTCTGTCTCAGTCTCTGTCTCTGTCTCTGTCTCTGTCTCCATCTCTGTCTCTGTCTCTGTCTCTGTCTCTGTCTCTGTCTCTGTCTCTGTCTCTGTCTCTGTCTCTGTCTCTGTCTCTGTCTCTGTCTCTGTCTCTGTCTCTGTCTCTGTCTCTGCCTCTGTCTCTGTCTCCATCTCTGTCTCAGTCTCTGTCTCTGTCTCTGTCTCTGTCTCTGTCCCTGCCTCTGTCTCTGTCCCCGTCTCTGTCGCCGTCTCTGTCTCTGTCTCTGTCTCTGTCTCTGTCTCTGTCTCCATCTCTGTCCCCGTCTCTGTCTCCGTCTCCGTCTCTGTCTCTGTCTCTGTCTCTGTCCCTGTCTCTGTCTCTGTCCCTGTCTCTGTCTCTGTCTCTGTCTCTGTCTCTGTCTCTGTCTCTGTCTCTGTCTCTGTCTCTGTCTCTGTCTCTGTCTCTGTCTCTGTCTCTGTCTCTGTCTCTGTCTCTGTCCCCGTCTCTGTCTCCGTCTCCGTCTCCGTCTCTGTCTCTTTCTCAGTCTCAGTCTCTGTCTCTGTCTCAGTCTCTGTCTCTGTCTCTGTCTCTGTCTCCATCTCTGTCTCTGTCTCTGTCTCTGTCTCTGTCTCTGTCTCTGTCTCTGTCTCTGTCCCTGTCTCTGTCTCTGTCTCTGTCTCTGTCTCTGTCTCAGTCTCTGTCTCTGTCTCTGCCTCTGTCTCTGTCTCTGTCTCTGTCTCTGTCTCTGCCTCTGTCTCTGTCTCCATCTCTGTCTCTGTCTCTGTCTCTGTCTCTGTCTCTGTCTCAGTCTCTGTCTCTGTCTCTGCCTCTGTCTCTGTCTCTGTCTCTGTCTCTGTCTCTGCCTCTGTCTCTGTCTCCATCTCTGTCTCTGTCTCTGTCTCTGTCTCTGTCTCTGTCTCTGTCCCTGTCTCTGTCTCTGTCTCTGTCTCTGTCTCTGTCTCTGTCTCTGTCTCTGTCTCTGTCTCTGTCCATGTCTCTGTCCATGTCTCTGCTCCGTCTCCGTCTCTGTCTCTGTCTCTGTCTCTGGCTCCATCTCTGTCTCTGTCTCTGTCTCTGTCTCTGTCTCTGTCTCTGTCTCTGTCTCTGTCCCTGTCTCTGTCTCTGTCTCTGTCTCTGCCTCTGTCTCAGTCTCTGTCTCTGTCTCTGTCTCTGTCTCTGTCTCCATCTTTGTCTCTGCCTTTGTCTCCATCTTTGTCTCCGTCTTTGTCTCCGTCTTTGTCTACGCCTTTGGCTACGTCTTCGTCATCGTCTTTGTCTCCGTCCATGTCTCCTGCCCCTTTGTCTCGGTCTTTGTCTCATGCACCTGTGTCTCTGTCTCTGTCTCTGTCTCTGTCTGTGTCTCTGTCTCTGTCTCTATATTACACTCTGTCTCCGTCTTTGCCTTCGTCTTTGTCTCCGTCTTTGTGCCTGTCTTTGTCTCCGTATTTGTATCCGTCTGTGTAACCATCTTTGTCTCCGTCTTTGTCTCCGTCTTTGCCTCCGTCTTTGCCTTCGTCTTAGTCTCCGTCTTTGTCTCTGTCTTTGTCTCCGTCTTTGTGCCTGTCTTTGTCTCTATATTTGTCACCGCCTTTGTCTCTGTATTTGTCTCCGTCTGTGTCTCCAGATTTGTCTCTGTCTTTGTCTCCATCTTTGTCTCCATCTTTGTCTCCGTCTTTGTCTCCGTCTTTGTCTACGTCTTTGGCTACGTCTTTGTCATCGTCTTTGTCTCCGTCCATGTCTCCTGGCTCTTTGTCTCGGTCTTTGTCTCATGCACCTGTGTCTCTGTCTCTGTCTCTGTCTCTGTCTCTGTCTCTATATTACACTCTGTCTCCGTCTTTGTCTTCGTCTTTGTCTCCGTCTTTGTCTCCGTCTTTGCCTCCGTCTTTGTCTTCGTCTTAGTCTCCGTCTTTGTCTCTGTCTTTGTCTCCGTCTTTGTGCCTGTCTTTGTCTCCATATTTGTCACCGCCTTTGTCTTTGTATTTGTCTCCGTCTGTGTCTCCATATTTGTCTCCGTCTTTGTCTACGTCTCTGTCTCTGTCTCTGTCTCTGTCTCTGTCTCTGTCTCTGTCTCTGTCTCTGTCTCTGTCTTTGTCTCCGTCTTTGTGCCTGTCTTTGTCTCCATATTTGTCACCGCCTTTGTCTCTGTATTTGTCTCTGTCTGTGTCTCCATCTTTGTCTCTGTCTTTGTCTCCGTCTTTGTCGCCGTCTTTGTCTCCGCCGTCGTCTTCCTCTTCGTCTGCGTCATTGTCTCCGTCTTTGTCTACGTCTTTGTCTACGTCTTTGTCACCGTCTTTGTCTCCGTCTATGTCTCCTGCCCCTTTGTCTCGGTCTTTGTCTCATGCACCTGTGTCTCTGTCTGTGTCTATGTCTCTGTCTCTGCCTCTGTATCGGGCTCTGTCCCTGTGTCTGTCTCTGTCCCTGTCTCTGTCTCTGTCTCTGTCTCTGTCTCTGTCTCTGTCTCTGTCTCTGTCTCTGTCTCTGTCTCTGTCCCCGTCTCTGTCTCCGTCTCCGTCTCTGTCTCTGTCTCAGTCTCAGTCTCTGTCTCTGTCTCAGTCTCTGTCTCTGTCTCTGTCTCTGTCTCTGTCTCTGTCTCTGTCTCTGTCTCTGTCTCTGTCTCTGTCTCTGTCTCTGACCCTGTCTCTGTCTCTGTCTCTGTCTCTGTCTCTGTCTCTGCCTCTGTCTCTGTCCATGTCTCTGTCCATGTCTCTGCTCCGTCTCCGTCTCCGTCTCTGTCTCTGGCTCCATCTCTGTCTCTGTCTCAGTCTCTGTCTCTGTCTCTGTCCCTGTCCCTGTCTCTGTCTCTGTCTCTGTCTCTGTCTCTGTCTCAGTCTCTGTTTCTGTCTCTGTCTCTGTCTCTGTCTCCATCTTTGTCTCTGCCTTTGTCTCCATCTTTGTCTCCGTCTTTGTCTCCGTCTTTGTCTACACCTTTGGCTACGTCTTTGTCATCGTCTTTGTCTCCGTCCATGTCTCCTGCCCCTTTGTCTCGGTCTTTGTCTCATGCACCTGTGTCTCTGTCTCTGTCTCTGTCTCTGTCTGTGTCTCTGTCTCTGTCTCTATATTACACTCCGTCTCCGTCTTTGCCTTCGTCTTTGTCTCCGTCTTTGTGCCTGTCTTTGTCTCCGTATTTGTATCCGTCTGTGTAACCATCTTTGTCTCCGTCTTTGTCTCCGTCTTTGCCTCCGTCTTTGTCTTCGTCTTAGTCTCCGTCTTTGTCTCTGTCTTTGTCTCCGTCTTTGTGCCTGTCTTTGTCTCCATATTTGTCACCGCCTTTGTCTCTGTATTTGTCTCCGTCTGTGTCTCCAGATTTGTCTCCGTCTTTGTCTCCATCTTTGCCTCCGTCTTTGTCTACGTCTCTGTCTCTGTCTCTGTCTCTGTCTCTGTCTCTGTCTCTGTCTCTGTCTCTGTCTCTATCTCTGTCTCTGTCTCTGTCTCTGTCTCTGTCTCCGTCTCTGTCTCTGTCTCTGTCTCTATCTCTGTCTCTGTTTCAGTCCCTGTCTCTGTCTCTGTCTCTGTCTCTGTCTCTGTCTCTGTCTCTTTCCCCGTCTCTGTCTCCGTCTCCGTCTCTGTCTCTGTCTCAGTCTCAGTCTCTGTCTCTGTCTCAGTCTCTGTCTCTGTCTCTGTCTCTGTCTCCATCTCAGTCTCTGTCTCTGTCTCTGTCTCTGTCTCTGTCTCTGTCTATGTCTCTGTCTCTGTCTCTGTCCTCCTCTCTGTCTCCGTCTGCGTCTCTGTCTCTGTCTCTGTCTCTGTCTCCATCTCTGTCTCTGTCTCTGTCTCTGTCTCCATCTCTGTCTCTGTCTCTGTCGCTGTCTATGTCTCTGTCTCTGTCTCTGCCTCTGTCTCTGTCCCTGTCTCTGTCTCCGTCTCCGTCTTTGTCTCTGTCTCTGTCTCTGGCTCTATCTCTGTCTCTGTCTCAGCCTCAGTCTCTGTATCTGTCTCTGTCTCTGTCTCTGTCTCTGTCTCTGTCTCTGTCTCTGTCTCTGTCTCTGTCTCTGTCTCTGTCTCTGTCTCTGTCTCTGTCTCTGTCTCTGTCTCTGTCTCCATCTCTGTCTCTGTCTCAGTCTCAGTCTCTGTCTCTGTCTCAGTCTCTGTCTCTGTCTCTGTCTCTGTCTCCATCTCAGTCTCTGTCTCTGTCTCTGTCTCTGTCTCTGTCTCTGTCTCTGTCTATGTCTCTGTCTCTGTCTCTGTCCTCGTCTCTGTCTCCGTCTCCGTCTCGGTCTCTGTCTCTGTCTCTGTCTCTGTCTCTGTCTCCATCTCTGTCTCTGTCTCTGTCTCTGT